>JACMIF010001782.1:0-19261 GCA_014805445.1 Diplogasteroides magnus | reverse complement strand
CCGCCCCCAGCCCGCCCCCCCCCACCCCCCCCCCCCCGCCCCCCCCCTCCGACCACCCCCCCGCCCCGGACCTACCGTTCCGCCACTTCCCGTGCTCGGGGCGGGTGGGCGTTTTGAGCTTTTGGGGGAGTGGGAATGCCTTTTGAACTATGTCCGTATAGGTTATACGGTTTAACAAAGGTGTTATTCTAGCACTTTCTCCTCCGGAGGAACTCTCGTGTATGAGTGGATGTTCGAGGGATGCTATGAATGATGTGGAACGAGCACTTGGATTGGGCACATCTATGAGCAGCCGAGAAATGGAGAGTCACGAAGAAAAGTACGAATTATAACGCGTCAATACATCTGCTGATGCTCGGACTTACAGTAGCCCTACCGTAATCCTACACTATATTAGTTCGGGTTTCAGCAGTAGTTACTGACGTGTCTACTGATCTTGCCCTTTTTCTATCTGTTTTCAGATTTACATACATCGGCCAAGAACTGGTTTGGAGATGTGCAGAAGCAGAAACGTTTTCTGGTCCAACCATTTCTGATGTAGGCTTTTATTGGACGGTCTCAATCTATTTACATTTTATTCAGACGGAACAGCAAGAAGTTTTGTACAATGATGAATGTGTGGACATGGACAATGGCCTGCCATCATATTCATCTTCAGGTATATTTTAAGAGTTGCTTTACTCCGAAATCATGGCTATCAATGTATGTGTTACAGCAAATGCTCTTTCGTTGTCTGAAGTCGTACAATCTGTCGAACTTCTCATACCAGAATATGAACCAATTCTGAAACATCTCTTCGAATTGATTGTTAGTGAAAAAGGAGACGATGAAATACAGGGAGAAGTAATCATTTAGACAATTCATGATATGTGATATCATTGATATATCCTTTTTCAGCTCATTGATCTATTGGGCTTTGAACAATTTGAAATGGTGGGCAAGATTCTCGAAGGGCGAGCAGCTCTCCAGGTAACCTTCATTTTGATTCGCCTTTCAAATACTAATTTTATTTATGTTTAGATGCAAATTTATGAGGCTAAGCAACAGAATGTACCGAAATTTAGCAATTTCGTGCCAGCAAAGGTAATGATCACGGATAATGGTAAAGAAATTGATTCGTGGTTGTAGCTGATACTATTGAAGTCTCAACCTGGTTATTGTCAGCAAGTAGTAGTGCAAAGCAAAGGAGAAGCCGAAATGAAGAAGGTGGGGTATTACAATACAATGTTTATCCGTATCAGTGCATACAGGGAAGATTCGGTTAGTCACACACTTCCCGTCACAGTTCTTCTTTGTAGTGATTGATAGATTGACGTTGTCGTTGTCTATGTTGTATGTCCAGTAAACGTGAACTTTGCAGGGAATTCGTAAAGAGGTGAAGAAGATGCAGAAGGAAATGAACAGGTTCAGTTGAATGATGAATATGACGAAGATTATTTATAATGATTTTAGACTACAGCATGTTTTCGGCGAAGAGGAGAAGCTAGGTATTGAATTGGCGCAAAGAGAAATCTTACGGAAGAGGTATAACCAGATCCGATGGTTATCCAACTAGGATATTTAGGCATTTGGAATTGGAATCATTGCGATGGGAGCCCTCGCTTAGAGCAGCACCACAACAGAAAGAGGTTGGGGAAACCAATTTGGTACTTTACAGACTATACCTGGACTCAACGTTGTTGTTACACGTCACAGATAAGGGCACTCGGATTTTTAGAAATTGAGAACCTAAAACATATTGTATGATCAATCAAGTCCTCTTTGAAGATCCCAGTTTCTGACATGTATACAGAGCTCAGGTTATGACTATTGATTTAGATATACCCATACGTCTTCGATTCATCAGTGAATTCTGCAGAGACAATCATTGCCATCAACGGTTTGAAGGTAGCTTATGACATTTAAGTTCTCATATTGATTTGAAATTGTGAAATTTAGTTCTCACTGCCTGAGGGATCACATCGTCAATCATTTAAGAATCATGAATCAGTCAAGGTTTGGGAGAAGTCTTTCGCTGTTTTGGAGCTAACTTCTCTTTTGAGGTTCCTCCTGTTAAACGGGACTCTGTACAGGATGTAAAGCACGTTTACACCAAGGATCTTGATGAGGTTTTAGAATTCTTTTTAAACACACGTCCATTGATTTATTTAGCTTGGTCAGTTGGGATTCAAAGGCTTCGAGAAGTTGAACATAATCCAATCGATCGTCTTTGATCAGGTAAAGAAATAATGATTAAATTTGAATACGTTGTGCACGTTCTCAGGCCTACAAGACACGGGAGAATCTGCTGATTTGTGCTCCCACCGGAGCTGGTCAGTAACGAGATTTGCTATCGTTACCAACCTGAAATGTTCAGGAAAGACTAACATTGCTATGTTGTCGATTCTGAACACTGTGCATGAACATTGTCGAGAAGACGGAGTCATTATGAAGGACGACTTTAAGGTAAGATTTCAATTGATTCGTTATGCTTGAATAGAAGGCGAAATCTCAATTAATATTGTGTATGGGACAACATTTCAGATCATCTACATCGCTCCCATGAAAGCATTGGCAACTGAAATGACGGAGAGTTTTGGTGAGTGAAATTGGATGGTTAGGTTGTCCGCCAATTGAATACTTTGTAGGTAAGCGACTGGCTCCGTTAGGTCTGCAGGTACGAGAATTGACTGGAGATACGCAATTGAGCAAGAAGGAGATATCGGAGACTCAGGTACCCTATCACTCTCTCCCATAACATACGCAATCGATGGTTGAGATGCTAATTTTGACTCCCGAGAAATGGGATGTTGTAACGAGGAAGTCGGGAGATAATTCATTGGCAGCACTTGTACGACTACTCATCATCGATGAAGTGAGCGTTTGTTGTATCAATCCGGAGTCCTCTATACCGTACCTGTAAGACTGGGGGTCAATGCATTTTATTGTTACCGTAGGAAGAATTGGAAACTGATCCTACTTTCATTCGATGAGATTCCCAAGGATGTCGTTTTCCTTGCGATTCCGCTGTTTGGAAATTGTTGTCCATCGTTTGGAGTGAACACGAATTGTAGCAGTCAATGACAACCATATCTGATGTCCTTTAGTTGTCTTGTTGTACTTGCACTGTCAATTGAACCATTCAAGGTTCATCTGCTGCATGATGATCGAGGACCCGTGATTGAGACTATCGTCGCACGAACATTGAGACAGGTGGGAGCAGTTGGGTGAAAGACAAGAGCGCCATAATGGTCAAATGCACCGTCATAATAACCTGAATGATGGCGCACCATAATGTCCATGGCGCTGTTGACTTTTATTCGAGGAGTATATTCTCGAGATTATTTTTTTTCATTTGTGCTGTGACTAAAGTATATTTGTCAAATGTAGGTGGAGATGAGTCAAACGGGAATTCGCATTGTTGGTCTCTCTGCAACACTTCCTAACTATGTCGATGTCGCCAGATTCTTGAGGGTCAATCCACAGAAGTGAGATTGTTCAGAAAAGTACTGTATCTATTTGTTTGTTTTAGGGGTTTGTTCTTCTTCGATGGCAGGTTTCGCCCTGTTCCATTGTCTCAAAAGTGAGTCCTTTTCCATTTTCTCGCGCTTGAAATGCAATGTTCACAGGTTCATTGGAGTGAAGAAAAGCGGTAATATTCGTGAAGCAATGACTACAATGGATGAGGTGCGGAATTGATTGAATTGTCTCTCGAGGATGGAGGATTGGAGGACCATGGATATTTGAGGGATTGTGGTGAAGTGAACAGATGTACCATACGAATGCAGAATATGATGAAGCATCTGTCCACTTCATCACAATGATGCAAATATCCATGTCGTTCCTGTCATTCTCCTGTTCTCCAACATTCCATGGTCTATTTGTAGATTTGCTACGACGAAGTGTTCGACTTTGTGAAGAGAGGACATCAAGTATGTTGTGTTATCTCTTTTTATTGAAATTTGTGAATGTTGCAGGTTCTCGTATTTGTTCATGCTCGAAATGCTACTGCAAACTTGGCGGAATTCTTCAGAAATAAGGCTGCACAACAGGTCAGAGAGCATCATATTCATATTTCGCTCACCGGCAGTGAAATATATTCGATTTCGCATGCAAACTACCAAAAAACCTTACAGTTACTTTCAATTTAACTGTTGCATTTAGGGTCAGTTGGAGGCTTTCCTTCCATCGGCCTCTGCCTCAACTGCTGCATACATGCAAACGAAGAAATTGGTAATTTCTGAGATCAACTGGGAGATTTAGCGTTAAAATTGCAGGTTATGTCTTCCCGAAACCATCAGTTGAAAGGATTCTTCCAGTCCGGAATGGGCATTCATCATGCTGGACTGGTCAGGGCAGATAGGATTCTAATGGAGAGAGCATTCGGGCAAGGCCACATCTCAGTGAGGACTTTTGCCTATTCTGAAACTACTGTACTGCTATAACAATTTAACTATTTTACTACAGGTCTTGTTCTGTACGTCGACATTGGCGTGGGGAGTGAATCTTCCGGCGCATGCTGTTGTCATCAGGGTAAGGATATTGGTTCATTCGGGATACAAATGTGTTCCTTGAGGGTACGGAAGTATTCGATGCCGAGAAAGGAGCTTTCACTGATTTGGGAGTACTTGATGTACAACAGATCTTCGGACGAGCAGGAAGGCCTCAATTTGAAAATGAGGTTGGTTGACTTTTGTTCATATCCCTGCAACTGTCATTTCTACAGGGACACGGTGTGATATTAACTTGGCAACGCTCCATTGACAAGTAAGTTCTAGATGTCGCTGGTGTTTCATAAATATGTATTCATTCAGGTACTTGGCGATGCTTGTAAGGCAGGCACCAATAGAATCGCAGTTCCTCAAAAGGCTCAACGACAATCTAAATGCAGAAATTGCACTTGGTATGTTCAAATAGTCCTACTAACGCATACATTGTCCCCATTCAGGAACGGTATCCAATATCGAGGAGGCTATCGTTTGGCTCTCTTACACCTATTACTTCATACGTGCCAAGATCAATCCAACTGCTTATGGAATGCCTCACAACATTACGAAAACGGTATACTTTAGCTGAGAGATGGTAATCGAACTTGTTTTCTACTTTTAGGATCCGGAATTGCATACCAAACTGACAGAGCTGATTACGGAAAAAGCGATTCAATTGGATAAGAACATGATGGTTCGATACGACAGTTTGTAAGTGTTAGCTTTTCGGTACTTCTGCTGAACATACTAGTACATTACTGTGGAATAGTATGCTGATACAGTATCCTTGCTACTGTATCCCTATCCTAATCTTACAGTACCCTACAATATAGTAGAACCCGGGCTTCTGCAGAAGTTCCGGCTTTTCTTGCAGTTCCATATGAAAGCAATGACCGTATTGCTATTTTAGGAACGCCTTTCTAAATCCGACAGATCTTGGAAGAATTGCATCGAATTTTTACATAAAGTATGAGACTATAGAAATGCTGAATGTTCCTTCGGTGAGGATTTCATCTATTTTGTTCGTTGTCATTTTACGGTAGAATGCGTATTACTGCACTAGTGTTGGCTGTGTGAATCCCATAGTGCATTGCATCTGTATGTGTCTGTAACAATGCAAATATACTTGCTTCATCTTATCTCCATTTAGGGACAACCTGTTATCTTTGGTGACGTCATGATGGATGATATGGTTTTGGGATTGGTTGCACAGGCAACGGAATTCAGTCAACTCAAGGTTTCTCCAGTTTTCGTATTCCTTTTATTATTCTTGTTTCCTCAGGTGCGAGAGGAGGAGATGCAAGATCTGGATGAACTGCAATCGTACGGATGTATGCTGCCTATAAGGTCTGTAGTGTATGAGTTCGACATGTCATGGTTGACCCAGTATAGACCCCTTGGCGTACTGTGGCACTTGTCAAGGATGTCGATGACTTTATTGACAGGCTTTGATTCCTAGCCGTCTAACAATAACTTCATTCCTATCGGCTTTCTCTGCGAATTGAGAGACGAACACTAGGAATGAAGTTAGACGGCTACTTCAATTCTAGCGCTCTTATATCGTCCCAAATGCGACACATTACACTTGTCTCCTTGTCTTCATTTGACTACTTCGTTCCTTTCAGAGGTGGAGGATTGGCGAGTGTTCCAGGGAAAGTGAATTGTTTACTGCAAGTAAGCAATAGTTGCCCGTTCACAGATGCACTCAACTCTTTTCAGACTTACATTTCCCGTCAACACGTCCCTTCTTTTTCTCTTAGCAGCGAAAGTTTGTATGTGCAACAGAATGCAAGTGAGTTGAGTCAAAATTAGAGACGTTCTAGCGGCTCGCGAAGTGTGTTCATAATCTGCGACTGATTTTCAAGCTATTATCTCTCGCAGTTGATAGGCAACTGCTAGTTGTGGATCAGAGAAACAAGAATACACTTTGTTAGCCAATTCTGATATGTCTCTGATATGATTGTAAGTACTCGGATGAAGAAATGATCCTTTGCAGGTCGTATCTGTCGTGCATTATTCGAGGTCTCACTTCGTCGTGGATGGGCACATGCCACTAATGCTTTCCTCGTTATGAGTAAATGTATTGAGAAGAGGTTATGGTCGAATCAGAATCCACTGAGGTATTGTGACGAAGTGTCTTTTGTCTCATTTCATTCTCTCTTCAGACAACTCGTTCCTGACTTTCTTCGAATGGATTGGGTTGAGAAGATTGAAAGAAGAAGACTACAGGTTACAAAGTTTACCATATAATTTTCGGTATAAAGTACTGTACGGTAATCTTTTCCCCCGAAGTGTTCTGAACTGACAAAGGAAATTGTATGGAAAAATATAGGATTGCCAAGACTTTGTTATCACAATATGTTTCAAACTTGTTGATTCAACATACTATTGATTTTTCCTTATGTATTTCATTTATACCGTATAAACATCAAAATAATGTTTTAGGAGGGACAGCTTCACGATCTAAAGCCAAAAGAGCTCAACAACATGTTCAGTGTTGATGGAGAGAAGGTATGCATTGACGGGTGAAAGACAAGAATGACACGAACATTTGCGCCTTAATGGTGTAATGAACACTTGCGTATTTATGGTGCTGACGGTGATGGCGAATCTTTTTTTGGGGCGCAAATGTTCACTCGAATTGACGCCAAGAACATTTAATCAATTTCTGGACACTGCAGGTCTACGAAGCACTTCGAATGCTGCCGAAGATGAATGTCGAAGCAGTTATCAAGCCTATCACATAGTTTGTGAATATCTTATATCTGTTCTATCTTTGTGTATTTCCAGCACGATTGTGCAAGTGGAAGCAATTCTTACTCCAGACTTCATTTGGAACACTCGAATGTTGGGCAAAGCTGGAGCTCAGGCATGTTGATTGAACGATTCGTTACTCTTATTCGTTTGTTTCCAGGCGTTTTGGGTGTTGTTGGAGAACATTAATGAGAATCTGATTGCACATCAGGAAAGAATTATTGTGAGCAAGAAGAAGGTTAGTACTTATTAGATGACTGTATGAAATGTGGATTGGAATCTACATTTGTAATGGTGCGCAACAATTGTGAAGTGGACAGGTCATTCTCTGTATTCTCACGGCGTATCTATCCATTCCATCATTGTAGTGCAAGTGTCCATGGCGCAGTTTTCGTTCTTCTGTTTACAATATTCTAAGCAGAGGTGGGCAGGGTAAATCGACCAAAATTTTGAAATTTACGGGGTTCCGGGTACAAAATTCCCAAAATTTGCGCCGGTCCCGGGTAAAATCCGGAAATACATAAAGGACCCCCCTTATGTGATTTTTCTGATTATCAAAATTTTGCGGGGGTACCGGAATCGCATAAGGGTCCCCCTTATGTGATTTTTCTCATTTTTCAAATTTTGCGGTGGTACCCCCGTACGTACGGTGATCAGCCCAACACTGATTCTATGTTTATGTTTAGGTGGATCAACGTGAGATTCAACGCGTTATCTTCACAATTCCCATTAATAATAATCAATTACAGAACACTTTCCAGGTTTGTTTGCTATGTTGAAAATTCCAATTGCGCTAGTCCTTTTTTTTATTTTTTCAATGTATACTCTTATCGTTACAGCTTCGCGTTGCATCGGATTTCTATTTGGTGGAAGATACGGTAGTGCCCGTTTCTCTTCACAATACGACTCTTCCTGAAGCATGCAGTGCTCATACAGGTTCACATATTTCCCTCATCTATTTTTTGTTGGTACAGACCGTGAATCGGTTGTCGAAGTATGTTCCTGATCTCTATCTCGTTGTCTAACGGTTGTCTCTCGCTGATTATAGTTAACCGCTCGTGAATGATCCTGTTAGGGACAAGGAATATACTTCGTTGTGCCACTTCACAGTCTCTATTTGTTAGATCTTCTGCCACTTGATCCTCTTCCCGTGACTGCTCTTCGTAACGACCAATTTCAATCGATATACCCATTCGCCTACTTCAATCCCATACAGACTCAGGTTTTATCTGTGCAATACCGTATACAAATGGTCTTGTAGGTGTTCTTCCCACTGTTTCAAACTGACGAGAACATCTTGTTGGGTGCTCCCACTGGATCAGGAAAGACATGTGTCGCTGAATTGGCCATTTTCCGTCTTCTGTCGCAGTATCCAGGCAAGAAGGTGGGCTCTGCTGCCGAATATTGGCTACGGATATGCTATTTCAGTGTGTGTACGTTGCTCCTCTGAAAGCTCTGGTGCGGGAAAGAGTGTCCGATTGGAAGGAGAAGTTTGAGAAGAAGATGGCATACAAGTGTGTTGAGTTTCTACTATAGACATACAAACGAATACTATTCGAATACCACAGCACGCTCTCTTTCTCTAATTCATTCCGAGCTGTTGTATCACACAGCGCATAGACAATAGCTCGGAATGAATTAGAGAAGCAGAATGTATTCGAGTTATATTCGCTTGTAGGTCTACTATTAGTCTCATGGTCTTTCGCATAGACATTCCTTTATTGTAGAGTGATCGAACTATCGGGAGATGTTACTCCAGATGCAGCTACTCTCAATGAGTCTCCCATTTTGATCGCTACACCAGAGAAATGGGATGGTATTACTAGGTAATCATCTGACAATGATCATTGTAAGTACAATTGTTGTTACAGGAGTTGGGCAACGAGGGAGTATGTCCGTAATGTTGGTCTGGTGATCATTGATGAGATTCATCTATTGGGAGTTGAGAGGGGAAACGTACTCGAAGCCATTGTTACAAGGTTGACTTGGCTGCTTTCATTGATTACTGTACTACTACTGTAGACTGAAGTTGCTCACTCGTCGTTCGTGTCTGCGGTCTCAACCTGCCCGACTGGTCGGACTCTCCACTGCACTGGCCAATGCGGGCGATGTTGCAGCATGGCTGGGCATCAAAGATGTAAGTATGGTCTAGGCTTTGCAGATGGACTATTTACTATTGTGCATTTCACAGTACCAATAACATGGCCGCACTTTTATGTACATAGGAATTGTGTAACATTTGGTATGTCGCTAACCGTAGTACCGTCCTTCCATGCCCACTCTCTCCTTTAGTCCGGTCTCTTCAACTTCCGTCCCGCAGTTCGTCCTGTTCCTGTGAATGTGCACATCGCAGGCTTTGCCGGTCAACACTATTGTCCCAGAATGGCACTCATGAACAAACCCGCATTTAAAGGTAAACAAACGTTATTGCTACGAATCATGTACTCTTTTGTTTAGCCATTCTACAATATTCGCCCGTCAAGCCGGTGATAGTCTTTGTTGCTTCGAGGAGACAAACCAGGTTGGATAAGAGAGTGATTATGCAATTTTATGGTATGATATGTACAGACTGACCGCGATGGCATTCATATCTCATCTCGTTGGTCAAGATGATCCCCGTCAGTGGTTGCATTGTGATTCTACAGAGGTTCGGGCCTCTTCCTTTTCTTCTTCCATTTGTCACTCTAGCAACTTTACAATGACCGTAAGATGTTGCAGCTCGAGGAACATGTACGATCGATACGTGATGAGAATCTGAAATTGACACTTCCCTTCGGAATCGGAATGCATCATGCAGGATTGATGCCAGCAGAGAGAGCACTTGTGGAACATGTGAGGATCTTATACCGTAACCAGGCCTATTGTCATCCCTTTGAGTTGTTCGTGGAGAAGAAGATCCAAGTACTCATTGCCACTGCCACTCTTGCATGGGGAATTAACATGCCTGCTCATTTGGTCAGACTCTTCCTTTATTGATTCTGTAAACGAGATCATTTCAGGTGATTGTAAAGGGAACGGAGTATTTCGATGGCAAAACAGGAAAGTACGTCGACTTCCCCGTTACAGGTACATTGACGTATCCATCAATTATCGAATGCTCCCATTTAGATGTACTGCAAATGATGGGCAGAGCTGGAAGGCCTCAGTACGATGACTCTGCTGTTGCTGTCGTTTACGTACAGGACACCAAAAAGGTTTCGCATATTGTGATTTTATCTGACAAGGTCATCAGAAAATGCGTATTACTTGGTTGTATGGTAAGCGCATAACTGGAAATAATCCCTGTAACTCGCTGAAATATCTGAGCACAGTGTAAAAGAGCCTTAGATTGCAAATTATCTGTAAGACTTTATAGAACCACAACAAACTTCATCTTATCATGTACCATTTACGCATATATTACGCGTCGTAATTGCAGAACTTCTACAAACGGTTCCTCTACGAGCCTTTTCCTGTTGAATCAAGGTTAGTAGGAAGAAGTTAGATTCCAATCCAATGTATTGGGTTTTTAGTCTACTGCCAGCATTGGCGAATCACGTGAATGCAGAGATCAATGCTGGTACCATCGGTGAGTGTTGGCTAATCATTTGCTGTATTCGATGTATGTTCTTTCAGACAGCAGTCAAGGTGTGATGGAGTACATTGCTGGAACGTACTTGTATCGTAGACTCTTCGCGAACCCGAAGTACGATTTTTAAATTGATTTATGGCTAATTTGGTTTATTTTTCAGTTTCTACGGTTTGGAAGAACTTTCTGACGAATCGCTCACGTTGTTCTTGACGGAATTGGTGAACAATGTGATTAGGGAATTGATGGAGTCTAATTGCATCATGCAAGATGAGGTTTGACACATTGTTCCTCTTGCAATAAATATGGATGCTGTTTGAGGATACTGGCTTGATTCGATCAACTTCCTTCGGACGATTGGCATCGGTGTACTACTTGGACCACAAGACCATTCGCTTCTTGTGCAATCGAATGCATGCAAATGCAACGATGCAGCAGCTACTCGACATTTGGGCGGTGGGTTTGTGATTTATTGAATGTATGAAGATGGTTTTAGGATGTTCCTGAGTACGCAGAGATTCCAGTGCGTCACGCGGAAGATGAAGTCAATGCGTACGTCATTTCACTTTTTCTCTCGTGCAAAGACAATTGTTTCAGTCGCCTCGCTCGTTCCTGCCGATTCCGTCTGACCGGAAAAGACATGGGCAGCTCGCACACGAAAACACACATTCTGCTGCAGGTATTTATTACGAGATGGATTGAGTTTGAACACAATTCTAACAGGCACATTTCTCGCGTATGGATCTACAGACTGACTACCGTACCGATCAGCGAAGTGTCATCGAAAGTTGCGTTCGAATTCTGCAGGTACTATTTATTGTTGAACGAAACTTCATACAATCTTCTGCTTCAGGCAATGCGTGAGTACAGTATGCTACATGGATGGTTCGGTTGTGCTTTGTCTGTGGGAGTACTTCAACAGCAGGTTATTTACACTCGTTTGATTAATAAATATCCACAAACTCGTCTCTGTCACACAATGCGCCCCAATGAGAATTACCGTAATCATTTCAAATTGTATACATAGGTGCATTGTGGTCGATGGTGGGACGATCATCCACTCATCTCTCTCCCTCGTCTAAGAACACATGAAGCAGATTCTATTGAGTGAGAATCCGGAGTCTCTTCGCATTGGCAAATGGATCAAATTTCAGTCCTCGTGCTACGGTACCCTCTCTTCAAGCAATGCTACATATCGAAAAAGCCAAGTCTGAATCTGATGTAAGTGTTTTAGCTAAATCGGGATGATGAATTGAAACGCACAGATCTTCCGCAAAGCATCCTCGTTTATTCAAGAGAAGACGACACTTGATGATAAGGAAGGTCGTGAAGTAAGTTGTTGACTAAATTATTATTACCTTATTACTGTTTTAGCTGGTTTCTGCGTTGCTACGATGGCCTATTCTGCGTCTACCGTCCCTTTCACTGGGTGGTAAGTAATGTCACTGCAATGTGTATAGTAATTGGCTATTGGCACGAACTCTGCCTATGCGCAAAGAACGTAAACTATGGATAACTGAGAATATTGTTGTCGTTCCTTATGTATTGCGAGTGAAGAAATATTTTGGAATTGGTCATATAACTGGATGTTCGCTAGTTCTTCTCTTTCCTGACTTCTTGTTAGAACGCCATTTTATCTGCTCCAGAATGTTCTCTAAACACATTTCAATCGCCTATATGTTCTCTATTCTCAGATGGTCCTCCCGTGTCTCTCAATCAACGTGTCCAGATGGAAGTCATTCAACTGGAGAAGAAAGTACAGTACACTTTGAGACTGCGACTTGAAACAGCAGGACCGAACAAGGTAAGGCATAGCCAAGAACGGACTATGCAATGAATGTGATTCAGTATCGACCGGATGTTATTCTACCCCATTGGCCAAAGGACAAGGCTGCTGGATGGATGGTTACACTGGGAGTGAAGTAGATTTATCATCTGAGTTTGGAGATAATATAGCCACGTTCAGAGACAAGGACATTCTGCTCAGTTGTACCACTGTCGCTCCCATTGTTGTTGGCCATTCGAAGGCCGTGCTCCGTTTCACAGTGCCGCAGGAATTGAAGTATTGAAATGATTGCAGTTCTGTCAAAGTCTATTCTATTCAGTGGGCGTGTCGACATTTCCTTGATCGTGCAATCCGACTGCTTGCTGGGAATGGACCAGGAGTACACAATTCCTGTTAAAATAGTGGATTAATTTAAAGTACAAGTAGGGAGAAGTTCAGTTGTTGCATACGGGATTTAGATATTGTCCAGATAGTATTGGTTTTCTTTTGTTATGTAATAATTCTTCAATATAGGTGATTTTTGTTTAAATTCTTGTATTGGCTCTCATAGATGTATCCCGTCCACCCTTCAACGTAATTAGGGTCCTGTTAATAGAATGTGTATGCACCCCAGGCATTGACCCGTGAGACTGCGCGCGCCCTATGGATACGCGCACGCTACGCAAGATCATGCGTCACTGAAAGAGTATGTTTCCCAGCCCCCGACTAAGGATGTAATTTATTTGTTTATTCAAACTAGTACAGAGGTTTTTGTTGTAATCTTGAGATATAATAAGTATCTAGTACATAGTCCCCTTATCTTCATCGGGCTTTGGTTTTCGGTGATAGATGTGACGGATACGTTGTTTTGAGAATGCTTTTTTCCCTGTTTTTTTTATATCCCGTCCACCCTTCAACGTAATTAGGGTTTCCCTTCTATGGAGCATATCTTCTATACTCTCCTTCTGTTGGCTGTTGTTTTGTGTATGTGCACCTTTGTATCTCAAAAGTCAGATAATGTTACCGATAAATGAATTCTTGAGTAATTATGTATGTATGCAGTAATTCGAAAACAGTGTTTGAAACACAATCTTATCTGCAACTTCATTGGTCATATGTGTAAGAAATATATATTCTTACAGTTTAGTGGTGATTGCAGTTTTAATTTGAAATGGGCGATTTTGAAGGCCATTCGTCACATGGGTATGTTATTCGTAATATATCTGCTATGGTGATAAATTGTGTTTTATTTAGGGGTGAAGATAATCCATTCGCCGGCGAGTATAAACATGTGAAGGATGAAGATGGAAATGGAAATGATTACGGTTTGCTTTTTTCTATACTTTTCGATCATTTATGAGTAATTTTAAGCTGAATATGAGCAACCGCAGAGACAGCAAGGAGGAGAAGGATTAAGATGTGATGGTACTGTTCTTTGTCTCAATTTGTACTGCCTTTATTCTTATATTTAAATAGAAGTTGATATATAGTCGGGTATTTCATCAGAATCGGACATGGATAAAAAGTTTGTCTCGCTCTTTTTGGCCATCTTGATTGTGTTTCGAGATCGCCAAGTACGGGGATCAAGGAAAACCCGATTCATATTCAGACGACTTCTCGTCTGCACCTCCTCATAAGAGATACAAACGTGATGATAATGTCGACCCAACCAACCCAGATCCATCAATCGTCATTCACGTCCGAAATCTCAATCCTAAAGTGAGTTGTAGATTCGTTATCGTCAACTTTGTTTGTATTTCAGGCTACGGAAGCTGACCTGTTGGAGGCTCTCTCGCACTTTGGTCCGATAGCCTATGCAACATGCATGCCGAACAAGAGGATGGCTCTAGTGGAGTTTGAAACTCTCGATGGTACGGTGATCATATCCGAATGATGATGCATTTCTGTTTCATTGAGGTGCTCGTGCGTGTGTGGTATATTCAGCGACGAATCAGATCTTCGTAGCTGGTCAACCAGCGCTTTTCAATTACTCGACGTCCAAGGTTCGTTTTTTCCCCTCATTTTTATTAAATTAGGAGTCATAATCTATGACTCGTATCTTATGATTGTGCGTTGTTGGAGCGATGCAATAATATAATTCCATAACCTTTTGCAGTATATTCAACGACTCGGATTAGAAAGCGAATGCCCTAATAACGTGCTCATCCTAACCGTCTACAATGCACAGTATCCGATCACCGTGGACGTGAGTTGGGCCTTTGTCAAACATACCAATCCCATTGTTTTGGCCAAGCACAATCGATAATGTTCTTACTGTAGGTGCTTCATGAAATTTGCGCTCCTCACGGAGAGGTGAAGAGGATAGCCATTCTACGAAGACAGATTCTCCAGGCCCTTATTGAGTTTGAAAATGCGGAAGTTGCGAAGAAGGTTGGTTATCTCATGTAATTATACAGTATTCCAGCCAAATTCTACCATTATGGCGCAATTGTAATTACTCTACCCGCATATTACATACTCTATGATCATGGAGCACTTATCTGCAGGCCAAGCACGCCATGAACGGTGCGGACATCTACTCGGGCTGTTGCACACTCAAAGTCGAGTTTGCAAAGGTAAGTTGTTTCTTTGGTTCTGATGCAATGACGTTAGGATCAAAGTTGTGATATCCAAACCAAGGTGCACCTTGTCTGTCTGTGCGTATATGCGACTCATTCTCTCGTGTTCGTTGTAGACAACCATTCGAGTGAACAGTTAACAACGGTGTACTTCGGTTCGAATAGCGAAATTTTAGTTTAAAGAAGCACGAAAGTTGTTTTCAGCCGGACCACGTCAAAGTGACTCGTCACGATGAGGATCAGAGAGATTACACCATTCCTGCTGGTAAGTAGAAGAAGGGAATGATACAATGGAATACCAACGCATTCACACATGAGAAGAAGAGTTGTCATGTACAGTACACCTTACAGGGTGACACGGTCACATCACATTGTACACTGCGTAGACATTACATTTCCATCCACGTTGTACATCTACAACATTAGCACACCCACAATCAGCTTTATCTGAGCTCTGAAGGGAAGAAGGGTGGGAACACCACACATGGAAGAGCCCACATCACACTCACAGCTACAGTACACACATGCGGAGGACTACAGACTACAGATGAGAGAAGAACAACAATTGTCACAACAAGGGATGATGGAGTACAAGACCGAATGATCTTTGTCACACAACTGAGATCATAGTCTCCATTCCAGTGGCTGCGTGATGGATCCCCTTCCACTCGAGAGCCTCCCCTCCGTCCACACATCGACTATCTCACCCACTTTCGGTGATTTAGGATTGTCACATCGCCTATGTAGCCTATATATATTCTTTCGGGTCTTTTTAGGGAAATACAAGTGTACGGTAAGTTGTGTGATGAATGGAATCAGGATGTTGCTTGTTGTGTCGAACTGTCACAATGTGAAACATTCTCTTTTAGAATAGACCTTATGCACTGTTGGCCTTGTAAGCAGCTGTCGGTCGAGGTGAAAGACCTCGAAGGCCGAAATACTCTACCATAACCTTTTATTCTTCTTTAGACGCCCTTCCGTCAGGAGGACCGGCTGAGGAGGGTCGAAGGCCGCTCATCGATGGACCTGGTTTGTTGATATTTATGTGTTTAAAAATGTATTCGATTATTGATATTGTTTGTATCATATTCAATTTCAGCTAGAGGAGGCGGTTCGGGCTTCTACGGCGGTCGCGGAGGATACAATGGTGCTTTTCCATTTTTATTATGTTTATTGTTTTAAATTATGTCACCTGCCAAAACGGCGCGATTTCGCATAGTGTTCAAACTCACACACATGCAAACGCGCGCTTTATATATAGATAAGTATGATAACGACGACATATTATACAGAACGTGGTGGTTTCTTCGGAGGCGGCGGTCGTGGAAGCTTTGGAGACAGGGGAGGATGGGATCGTGGAGGTAGGGAATATAGGTGAAGGGATGACCAATGCACAACAGTAATAGCTAAAACCCTTTATGAAAAGTTGTGCAACCGTCATCTCTCCACATGTTTCTTTGAAAGTGGACGACATGTCAATTCGATTATTTAGGAGGCCGTGGTCGTGGTGGCAGAGGAGGTTTTCGCGGTGGATATGAAGGAGGATATGATGGAGGTGCATCTGGGTACGATGCTCCATATGCTCAAGGAGGCTCCCGATTTGATTCTTATACAAAAGAAGGAGCTGTAGTGATGGTATGATGCACTATCACATTCGAATGAGTTAACAATGAAACATTGCAGGTTTATGGACTGGAACCGGGACGCGTCAACTGCGATATGCTGTTTAACATTCTTTGTCAGTACGGTAATGTCGAGAAGGTACGATCTTTACTTGAGGCACACTTTACACATTTGCGTCTTTTCAGATTCTATTTATGCGGTCGAAACCAGATACAGCCATGGTAGAAATGGGCTCTCCAAATGAGGTAAGGCAACGGCCATTCTTGTCAATATGATAAGATGCAATGGTTGAGGTGCAATCGGCAATTGACCATATCAATGGAACCTCGCTCTTTGGACGAGATCTGATGTTGAAGCCAAGCAAACAGACGGAAGTCGCCTCCAAGTATGTGCTAAACTGCTGATAATATGTATACAATAATATATAATATGGCAACCCCGACACATAGGATCTGTCATTTTTGAACACGACATTGTGGGCCTTCCATGAGATAGAAGAAAGTTCCAAAATGTGATGTTCCTAATTAACGGTTCCTGTAAGTGTCACGTTGCCGACCATATCCAATCGAAAACACCAATTTGACCCCCTCAGGGAGCCCTTCCAACTGGAAGATGGATCTCCATCGTTCCGAGACTACTCAAACTCAAGGAATCAAAGATTCGCCACTCCGGAACTTGTTCAGGTTTTAAAAACTACTAATTCTTACAAATGGCAAACAAACTGGTTTTAGCGTAATCGCATCGTGCGTCCTACGAGTACTGTACACTGGTACAATGCGCCGCCAAATATGAGTGAGGATCGTCTGAAGGAGGTGAGGAACTGTTTACAGTAATCAACAATGTTAAAAGCAGATAAAGGAACATACTGTAATTCAAATTATTGCAGCTCTTTGCCGAAAGACGTGCCCCTGTACCCGTTTCTGTGACAATCTTCCAGTCGAGATCGGAACGATCGTCAAGTGGTGAGTGACCGAGTACTTCTTCTGAGGCCCGGACTTTAGTATAGGTTACTGTAATATATTATCATGTTAAAGTAACTCTACTACTGCACTCCTACAATATACTACAGTAGCCTAGACGGTTTTACAGTAATGTGACGATAGAAAAGCCATACAAAAATATCCTTCATAGGTGTCGTGGAGTTCGAATCGGTCGAAAAGGCAAACGAGGCAATAGCTCTCGCCAATCATACGCCTGTGGTAATAAGCATAGTCGTCCTTCCTTTCATTACAAGACTGATTCAGATGTCGCCCGGAGCCAAGGCACCTTACATAGTCAAGCTTGCTTATGCAGGAAGCGGGGGAGGAGGAGTGATCAGTCCGGCTCCTCACTTTGAGGTAACGACGGTTTCAGCATTACTTGTAACTCATGCTTATAATTGTAGGGTTTCTAATTGTAAATCGGGGGTAAAATGCATTTTTCATTCGTCTAATCCACTCGGAACTTTTGAACGGAACGAACGGCTCCTCGGAAATTTGACGAATGAGAAATGCACCTTACCACATATTTAGAAACTCATATAAACAACGAACGATCGTACTGAAATAACAAATGCTCGTTTGGACTTCGTCATAGATTCGTGGTCCATAACTAGGCGCCTCTACACATGGTTGATCAATAAAAATCAGTCAATACTTTCAGGGCGGCATGGGAGGTGGAGGATATCGTGGGAGTGGTGATCGTGGAGGTTTCCGTGGTGGATTCAGAGGTGATCGAGGAGGACGAGGAAGAGGGAGAGGATGGAGAGGTGATAGGGGAGGAGGAGGTCGTGGAGGAGAAAGACCTTCCTATAATGGAGGAGGAGGAGGTGGTGGAGATTACGGTGGTGGTGGATACCAAGGAAGCTACGAGAGCAGCTATTAGGCTATACCATTGGCCATGAACAACAGATAGTATTCTAGTTTATCACACCCAACAATAACACTTGTTGACTCTCTCGTTCTATTTACCCGTTGTTTATTGCTCTTAAAGCAAAAGTTTTAAAAATGAGCAAATGGCATTTGGAGACTAAATTATACAATAGTTGGTCTTGTAGAAGAGAACTTACCACATGTCAATTTCATCTTAACTGTTGATGTCTTGATTGCTAATTTTTGTTATTTTTCATGCTTATTTCGATTCGTTTCTGGATAAGTCCATACATAAACATTTGGAAAAAAGATGATGACTAAACAACAATAGATTCGCAACCTGAAGGATATATGAACATGTTCCATTCACTCATGAACGGGCAAAATACGACTAATGCAAAGACTTCGGTGTCCTAATATATTCGTCCTATTTTACGCTTCTAACACAAGACTCTTGGCTACAACTCGATTGGCTGTATGGAGGGCTTCCTTGTATTCTCCGCTCTAAATTTCGAGTTCTCCGATGTGACTATGGAGGGGGGGGGGGGGTGATATTAAAAAAACACACATCAACGCATCCACATTTTACAAAAATTTTTTTAAAAAAAAAAAATTAACAAGTTAGATTTGTGTAAAAAATTATTTTAAAAATGTTT
>JACMIF010001781.1:0-21485 GCA_014805445.1 Diplogasteroides magnus | reverse complement strand
AATCGAATCACTTAGTGCATTCGTTCTCTCTAATTTCCTTCCGAGCGGTTGTCTATCATCTGCGAGAGACAACCGCTCTGAAGGAAATTAAAGAGAACGAATGCACTAAGTGATTCGATTCAAACTCATTTCGAGGTCTCTACAGACAACTATGGTTTCTAAATCGGCAGTCAAGAGCATTTCTCATTCGTCTGATGTCCGCTGGGCTGATGTTTCAAGTAGACTCTCTCAACGTTCGAAATATAACCCGGCCGAGTGAATTAGACGAATGAGAAATACACTTTACTACCGATTTATGTTAGAAATTCTTATTTTCCCTAATTGTTCTGCATCTGTTTTAACTTTAAATATTTAACTATGCTTATATCAGATGACCGCCAAAAGAATAAAAATCATATTTTGGCAAAACCATGGAAGTGTTTGGGGCCTTACTCGTACGTATATTTGGCAGCGGCCTGCCGTCATTCAGAACAACCATACAAGGACCAACTCTTTCTATTACGGTTTCTAAATCGGTAGTAAATCACATTTCTCATTCGTTTAATTTTCGCGGAGCGATTGTATCCCGTTTCGATTGATAACCGCTCCGAGTGGATTAGATCAATGAGAAATTCACTTTACAACCTTTTAGAAACCCTAATGTAGTATTAACCATAACCATCCCTTTAGGACCCGGAATCGAGACGAACTCAAATGGCTGCATGAAGTGCCCAGCAGGACCACCTGGTTTTCCGGGTGACGACGGACCACCAGGTACCGTAGCACCCTGGATCAATAGATAGTTGTCCAATGACAACTAGCTTTTTCCTTTCAGGATTCCCCGGACCACCTGGATCTCCGGGAGGAGGTGGATACGGTGCTATATAATTTATTGGAAACTGAGATATCATCCAACTCTCCGAGTAGGATGCATATTAACAGAAAATGGAGGAGAACATCTCTTGTAATTTTATCAAGATAATCTTCACAAAATACTTTGAGTGACAATGTAAGTATCCTATCCTGTATGGATTGCAGGAGAAGTTTGATGGGTCATTCATCGGGTCACAATTGTTGCCTCCATCCCGGAAGTGTCTCATCGAAGATTCTGTTCTGGGTTCGTTGTGGGAGCGCCTGGATGGAAGGTTTTGAATTTGAATTTTGGCGGGAATTGCTCACCTGATTATTGCTACGCCATCTCGATCTCTCCACGTAGTCTCGTGCAATCTTCTGGCGATATGATTGATTGGGAGAGGAGTGAATGGGAATTGCCTGAAATGTCGAACCGTGTTTGAATCTTATTTAGCAAAGAATTGAGTAATAACCGAATCTTTTCAACTCTCTCACTTCTGTTCTTGATGATGGATACAAAAATTCTCTTATGATAACTTAGGTAAGCAAAGTGCTTTTCCCGTGGCAATTAATGAGATTATGAACTGGTATTTTGCCCCTGCTTGCAGTTCATAGTACCCCAATAACAGCCCAAACATCATACTCAACTCTGATTATCGATTGATTACGGTATTACCCACCCTCGAATGGTACTTCAACTGTCCCACAACAAATTCCTGCTTGCCGGTCTCTCCATCGAGTGTCTTCGTGTTTCTGGGCTCTCTTCTCGGACAGGGACAGTATCCGCCGTCACCAGCACTCCCACCAGGACCTCCCATCTGCAAATCCGGAATTTAGATTCCGGATTAATTTACAGATTTGCACCTGTCCTGGAACTCCAGGAGCTCCCTTAAACCCTGGGTTTCCTGCTGGTCCAGGCGGACCTGGACGACCTGGAGGCCCAGCACCGTAGGGAGTATTGCCAGGCTGACCTGGTTGACCCATCATGCCTGGAGGTCCAGGAGGTCCTGAACAGTATTCACTTTTCAATGAAGGATACTGTGGTTGAGCGTTGATATAGAAAGCTCGAATGCATGACAGGAGTTCTAAATCGTTTAATTTGTTTTCATTCTTCTCCGGAGGGCAGTCATCTATCAGGGGATGAGACAACAACGCTTCGAAGAATAAGGACGACAAACTTATAGATTCAGAACAACACGCACAACACTTGCCTGGTAATCCTCTGCCCGGTCTTCCACCGCCGCCAGGAGCTCCGGGTGGTCCTAAAGAACGTTTGTCATGTTATCTGACCGGATTGAACTGTTATTAATAATGTTTTTGCCATCTTTTTGACCTACTGTGTGACCTTCTGATACTGTAAATGGGTATACGGTACCTGGTTGTCCCGGATCTCCTGGCATGCCTGACATTCCTGGATCTCCTGGAGGTCCTGGTGGTCCTGAAATACGGTAAGTTGAAATACGGTAAATTCTCGGAAAATCGTTTCAGGACCTGGTGCTGCATGTCCGCCACCGTATCCACCTCCTCCCGGAGATCCAGGTGGTCCGGGCAATCCTGAAAGGAAAAAGCTAGTTGTCATTGGACAACTATCTATTGATCCAGGGTGCTACGGTACCTGGTGGTCCGTCGTCACCCGGAAAACCAGGTGGTCCTGCTGGGCACTTCATGCAGCCATTTGAGTTCGTCTCGATTCCGGGTCCTAAAGGGATGGTTATGGTATTATCTCTCCTTTCCTTCGCTTCACAGCGAAAACTGTTAGTAGTCAATAATTGTGCATTAACTTGTTCAATATAGGCGAGAATCTAGCAAAAGTTAATATACAACAGCAGTTCGAGGAACTACGGTAGCCTTGGATATGGTAATTACCGTAATGGTGGCTGCTTGCGGCAACTCCGTCTTGGCCAGGCATTCCGTCTTCTGAAAATAGAGGACAGCCTCACATTCAGATGATGAAATATGATTCAAGGTGTTTCATATGCCACGGAATGAACGTTTCAACAATCCTTTGGATGCCATGAAGAAATAAGAATTGCTAAATCGAGTTCTAAAAATAGGGTCTTTAAATTATAATCGAAAATTTTACCCGTTTGCGGAGCGTTATTCATCGAACCCAGGGTTTCAAAATTCATAGTAAAATTAATTTCACATCTGATAAATCCCCTCGGGCGGTTATCTTTACGCTGGATAGAGAAACGCTCCGAAGGGATTAGACGAATGAGAAATACACGTTTTACCGATTTGGAAACCTCTATGTCTACGTCATCAGTCTTCTTCACGCCTATGTCAAATATTGACCAGGTTATGATTTCTGCCAATGTCAGCTTATATATTTCACCACTACAGAGCAAATAACCACGGTGCGGATGTCTTTTATCGTGAATCTCTCACCTCCGGGAAATCCCGGCATGCCAGGAGGTCCTGGCGGTCCTGGAGGGCATCTCGATGCTCGTGCCGCACAGTCTGCAGTTACAGTAACCCCTTATTCCATTAGGATCTACCGTAATCCCCTTCGAAGAATACGGTAGGTGGTGCGATGGTTTACGTACTCGAGCAGGTTCCACCTAGCATGGGACGGGTGATCCGTCCAGGAACGGTGGTGATGGACGGATGAGGCTGCACTACAGGAGTCGGTCGAGATGGCAGATATTCGGGGCCAGGGATGGCGGGCTTAAAGCGAGTCTTGGCTGGAAGATTACGGTATTGCTCATGTAAGGTTAAGCTGTATATTTTTCTGTTGAAACAAATGCAAAATGACGATTGGTTGCCAGAGAAACGACGAAATAGCCCGCGGAGATTAATACTATTCAGGGGCGTAATTGGCTCAAAGCTCTCAAGAAGAACATTTGTGGTACGGTAGGCTTTATGAATCACAGCGTGCCGAAAAGTGGAACGTCCTACTATTGCACCACATCTATATCGCGCACATTCATGAAATCGCGACGCGTCCCGTTGAAGGTAGAGTGGGACGAATGTGCGCGATATTGATGCGCTACAATAGTAGGATGTTCCACTTTTCGGCACGCTGTATTAATCTTCTTGTGTCATTGACATGAGTACTTACATTGACCCTCGAGGCGGGCATAGGTCGCACGTTGTAGCTGGATGCTGAATTGCTGTTGACCTGAATGGGCGGAAAACAGAGTGAAAGATTGTGAGCCATGGACAATTGCGCAATAATGATGAAAAGATGGCAAATCGACAGTTGTCTTTGTCCATTTCACCATGAGAAGAGATATTAAATGATTTAATTTAAATCGGCTCTTTTCTCTAATTCCTTTAATCCACACTGGCACAAAGTGCCATCGTGTCTATTAGGGTTTCTAAAACGGTAGTAAAGTGCATTTCTCATTAATCTGATCCACTCGGAGAACCGTTGAAATTAGAGGAATGAGAAATGTACTTTACTACCGTTTTCGAATCCCTAGTGCCTATTCACTAGACATCGCATAGACAATAGTATTCACTCGAATGTACTCACTGCTCCCGAGTGTGCTGTCCTGCCATACTGAACCTGCTGTTGCACGAATGTCTGCAAGAATTTTCTCCAATTTCCGGCCATGATATACTTCGTTATGCAATAATGACGCTTCGTAGCCATCACATTGAAAGCATTTATGGAAATGACAGGGCCCATACGAACTATCTACAATATTATTTGGTAGTGACGTTCTGATTCGTATACAGGGGTTCTCTATCAGTGACTTTAGTGAAATTGTTATTCGACGAATCTCCGCTGAGCTGTTGTGATAGATAACCGTTCCGCATGAATTAGTCGAATGACAATTACATTGATAAGCGACACCCTATTCGTATATTCCCCCTCTATTTATTAGGGTTTCAAAAAAAGTTGTCTCACCCAAAAGAACGGGTCTGCACGTCTCCCCAGTAGTATTGGGTGCCGTTCTTTTGGGGTCTTTTACATATTGGCCCAGTTTACTGGGGTGTGAGACTCACACCCCCAGTAGTACTGGGTCGACCCCAGTAAATTGGGGTTTACAATGCAAATACATCATCTCACGGCGCAGTCCAAAATTCACTTCTTCATCCATTGAGGCCACTGACCGGTCTCAACGGGCGAACCTCTGCGAATGATCGAATGGACCAGCAAAGATCCCCCAATTTGCATTGTAAACCCCAGTTTACTGGGGGTCGACCCAGTACTACTGGGGGTGTGAGTATCACACCCCAGTAAACTGGGCCAATATGTAAAAGACCCAAAATAACGGCCTCATTATCTCACCCAGTAAACTGGGGTGCCCAAATTCTTTGTTTTTGAAACCCTACTATTTATGTTCCGAGTGGATTAGATGAAATACTCTACTACCGCTTTAGAAACCTGAATGCACACTATCACTTATTGCCGTAGTGACCAGGAGAATCGACTAATGTCAGGGCTGTCAAACCCACCGTTCTCGGAGCGTACGCTGTTTGTTGGGTGAAGACCGGCGGTCTGAAAAGTCACTATTTCGTTCCGATTTTTTACGATTACGCCTCTAATAAGCATCGTAAGTCATGAACCAATTGACGATAACCATCGGAACTCACGCTGTCCGGTAGTATGCCTGTCTAGGCTCTCGAATAACAGCATCCTCAAAGGATTCCCTGTTACTGAATGACCGTCCCTCCATCATTAGGGACCACGCATCGTCCGCGAAACCCTGCAAAAGCCGGCAAGTGGATTCGAAAAGGCCGGAAGACAGGATCGTCATGGACAATTGCGCCAGAATGGTCAAATGGGCTCTAGCGCTATCTTGCTTGTCGTTATCTTGACGCAATGTCCATTTTACCGTAATGCCACAAATGTCTATGTACATCTTGTCCTTCACCCTTAGAGACACCGAACATTTTACCGAAACGCGAGAAAATAACGTTTGGACTACAATTGACATAGTATTTGCCCTGAGATCACGAGAGGAATCGAACCGTGGATCTCCAACTCGAGAATCAGGGGCCCATCCACTTGGCCACCAGCACCAACCTTGAACTCGTGCAGGTCCTCGTGGGCTCTTTCATTCATGGACGTGATCTGTCTCTGGAGGTCGACGACTGCGAAGAGCGAGACAGCGACGGCTACCAGGGTTACTGTAGGAATTCCAGTCAGGATGAAGGAGTCGAGGGAGGCCGGCGGGCCCATCTGAAATGGTCTCGATATTAGGGGTTAAAAGAACTTAACATTAGATCAGGGATATTTACGCCTTTGTCGTTACAAGGAATCAATTCGCTGTCGATGTGTCTATTTGTCAATTGAAAATTAGTAGAGATTATATCAGTAGTAAAGTGCATTTCTGAATCGTATTATCCACCCGGTGGGGTTCTCTCTACGAGTGAAACACAACTGCTCCGAGTGGATTAGACGAATGAGAAATGTACTTCACTTCTCATTCAGTAACCCTACGACGTATGAAAAGCATGACGAATACCACGCGAGCAATGAGACAGAGAGCGAAACAAGAATGAATACATTCACAATGAAGACAATTTGCTTCTTCCAAGCGAATTTTGTAAACATGAAATATTTTGGAGCTGCAGATGAACAAGAACAAATAAGAGAACAATTGGCCATTGCGGTGAACTGGACAAATGCACTATACGAATGCCCTGCATTACGTCGAATCATCATTTTCGCGCAAGTGCAAATGGCGCTATTGTATCCATGATGCCTGCTTATTAGTGAAGGCTGATGGAATCCCAAAGTTCGTTCCATCTATCTGTGCCCTCCATCGTGCGATCGCACTTCGCGCATAGAGACGACCGCACGATGGAGGGCACAGAGAGGTGGAATGAACTTTAAGACCCCATCTGCCTTCACTACTGCTGATTCAGTGCTGAATAGGCATCGCATTTCGGAAAATAAGTGCATCATTTGTCGTCTCTACTCTTCGGCAAGCGGTTGTCTCTAACAGTGAAAGACAACCGGTACCCGAAGAGTAGGGAGGGACGAAAAATGATGCACTTTTTTTCCGAAATTTGATGCCTAGTGCTAAACCGCCCGAGAGATTCTACTCTTGTACAGATGGAAGCATTCGTCGACAAGCATAAGTGGTAGAGAAGGACCCCTTCAGAGGTCGTGTGTCCCCTTATAAGCATACCTCGAATGGCAACCGGTTGCTATCATGCAAATAATACGGAGAGGGAGAAAGTACCGTAGAAAGAGAGAGTCCAATGAGGTCAGACGGCGGGGTGCAGAACCAACAATGGAACTAATTTCGCACTGTGTGTGTTCAGATAATCAGCTTCTGACACAAGGTCGGGGGACATTACGAATGGGGTGTTTGGCACGCGGAACTGCCCACTGTGAGTCAAGGTTACGGCAGGCCTTCTTGACTAGTGGTGGAGAGGGTAAATGATTGACCAATTCTTCCCTTATGTCGGTCATCCAATTATTGGCCAATGCATTCTCATTTACGAAAGAACGACCGCTCATAATGGTAAAATGTGTTGTATGACCATTTCACCTACCCGCCACTCTATTCTTCAATGACAACCGCTATCTACAACGGACAATGAAGGAGCTCAAGCTAAGATGGGAAGAGAGGGACCAGTATTGAAATGGATTTCATGCTGTCCTTATATCCTCTTGAAAAGAGAATATCAATCGTTATCATAATTATTTATTGACATTCACTCACTCCCTCCCCAAAGCACCATTGAAGAGATAAACTGATGTACATAACTTTTACCACTAGCCGTTGCTCCCATGCACGGATGGCCGAGTGGTCTAAGGCGCCAGACTCAAGCGATTGCATCTCGCTTGGCTCGAGTTCAGAGCTCGCCAGTGTCAGAGCGTTCTGGTACCCGTAAGGGTGCGTGGGTTCGAACCCCACTCCGTGCAAATCTTTTGTTTTTGCGATTCCTCCGCCTGCAGTTGTTGTTCTGCACTAATGGATTGTGCGGGAAGAATGATGAGTTGTTTTGACTGGAAGCATGACGTTTTGGCGGGCAATAGACAGAAGCACCATGGTCATTTGAGCCATAATGATGAAATAAACTAATGAACCATCATTATCAGCTTGGGGCAAGTGTCAATTTCACCATAATGGCGCAAATGTCTGGTGCTTCTGTCACTGTTTTTGCACTGAAGCACTTCAGAATCGTTTGAGAATGTGAAACTTCTTAGAAACCAGAACAGCTGTAAAGCAGCTTAAGAAATTCTTTAGGTCATTCTGCGTCTTTTTCTTACTTTAGATCATTGAGAGGGCCACTTGAGACAGTCAAAAGTGCTACCACGCAAAAATGGCACAATACTTGAGAAACTTACCAGCCGTGTTTGGAACCCGTCAGTGGTATGTTTCAGCGAGGCCGCACACACTCTTGGTAAGAGGAAAAAGAGGCAATTGGAAGTTCTTGGCAGAATATGTAATTTGAGTTCGTGAATTGTCTTGCTCCTCCCTTAACCATCGCGTTGATAGTCGGGGTGTGAAAGAATTGAGAAATTGCGTTGACAACGCAATGAAACGCTATTCGTGGACGAAAACATTTTTTCCAGAATGATGAGTAAGCCAACGAAACGGCGAAGCATGACGGTTCGTCGACTATTGAAATTTTTTATAACCTTCAGTGTTCCGAACCCGTCAATTGAATGTTTCGGCTGAATAAGGAAGCGGAAGTATGAGTGGAAGCAGTGCTTACTCATCGTGGCCTCGTGCTTACTATTATACTCCACCTCCTCTTCAGTCCTTTCCCTTGAGTAGTAGCTTCTAAGAAACTAGAGAGCAGATCAGGGTAGGTGAAGAGGCAACGAGAGCAGAGAAGATTAGACAAGAGACAACCTTCTACATAGAGGGATGGATTGGGGAGAGTGCAATATTGCACCTTGACAGACCACTTCCGCTTGAGTCTATAAATGGCAGTGAACTGTGAACACTTCCGTTTATGTGTAGGGGGAAGCATTGTTTTTGCCCTCGAGGTCGAGCGATCCAACACCTTGAAAATGGAAACTTGGGGATGAAGATATTTGAGCTGCTGCCATTATATGGGAACTCGGGCTTGATAAATTTCGGACAGGAAATGCTCATACAGCAAAAAATGGTCATAACCAGTGAACGGAATCCAAGCAGAAGTGCACATTTCTGTCGTCTAATTCCATCGAGGCGGCTGTCTAGCTCACGTGATGGACGACCGCTCCGAGGTAATTAGACGACAGGAATGTACATTTATGCTTGGATTCCGTTCCCTAGTCATTACGATTATGAAAAGAATGTGGAAAATGTTGTTAGCTCTTTTTTATTGTTACTCATATATCAAAGAGCGCCCATAAGGTAGAGTGACCCCATAAAAATATTTGCACTCCGTTTTCCCCTCCAACAGAGGAGAGGGAGGGGAGGGAGAGGAACTTCAATTAGCGCCTATCTCAGTTTACTAAAAATTTAACCATAAATCCAATTTCGAAGCTTCACGAACGTGAAATAGCCTATCCGATGCAGAATTATACCTAGAATCGACCTGTCAAAACTAGAAATTTCTATCTTTCCTCACAAAAAGTTATTTGACTGGGGGAACTGGCGGATTCCGCCGGATTCCGCCGGAATCGCCGTGTAAGGGGCGGAATCCCTACCACTGTATACGAAAACATGGAGATACTCAGGGGACGAGAGAACGGCCCTTTTTCCAACCCCAGTTTCTCCCTTCGCCTTAGGCCTCCCACGCGCCTGTGTAAGACAAGAGACTGTGGCTATTGGAGAGGTTCCGAACAGTCATACAGATGCGAGATAGTGCACGAAATCGAGAGAGTAGGCAGACCGTCAGAGGAAAGGAGGGAGAGAGCGCTGAGATTAGAGAGACACGAGAGAAGGAGAGTGGAGGCGAGAGAGCGTGTGAACTGAAGAGAGTACAGATGCTGCAGAGACAAAACAGCAACGACAACGCATCATCTTAGTGGAATTGTGCTGCAGCCAGCTTTTCCTCCTTGGCTGCTAGTATTTATATTAAAGCTGTAAATTTCACGCTGATTACTGAAGTGCACCTTCGAGTCGAAGACCAGTCCGTAACGGATATAATGGTCAAATGAACACTTTCGCTGTCAGAATGATGGCGCAACTGTACAATTCATCATTATGGCGCAAGGTGAATTGGACATTGCACCATCATTTTCGCCATTCTCAAGCAGAAAGTGTTCATTTGATTTGACCATTATGACGCACATCTCCACTCTTGTCTTACTACCGGTGCCTTCACTCTCCTCTCATTTGTAGTCTCTCAAATGGCCAACAGATAAACGAGGTCATAAAAGCACGCTGGTTTTCAGATGTCCGACCCCCGATACACCACTACGTCCACTACTACGGAGACCAGGGAGTACTACGCCTACGATGACAGGTTTCGAAATCAGGCCGAATAATCTTACTCACGCCCCAAATCCAGGCCCAGAGTCGAGCTCACGATGCCAAAATTCGATGGAGAGTACGTGAAATCGTTGGGTGGACTCCTGAAAATCATCTGCATTGTGAGTTCTGGCACGAAGCCCCTGAAGTGTAAGGGAAAAATACGGTAATCCATTCAGATCCTCTGCTTGCTATGCTTCTTCTGCGTGCTAATCGGAGGACCAGGATACTATTCAGGTGTGGGGATCGATCCTGGCACCCCGGGATTGGTAGACGGAGACTCTTGGCAATAGGCCACTGTCTGCACTGCAGACTCTGCAGTCATCTACCAAGATCAATTTTGAACGAAGATCACTGACGGGGATCCCGGGACTTTGGGGCAACGGTCCAGACCACAACCAATCGGCCACGTTCAGGTGCTGGCTGGGCGACTTTCGTCACCACCGTCGGCCTCTCCATCACCACCACTCTCCTCGCTCTGTACATCTTCCGCGTGGTCGACGCTGTCCCTCAAGTGCCTTGGATCCTCTGTGTAAGTAGTAACGGTGGCAATTTGAGCACGAAATCAGTTACGTTTCACTGATCGGTATATCTTGACAGCTACATATTAGCTTCGTGAAACATAACCGTTCTCGTACTCAAACTGTCAATCCTGGTAAGTAGACCGTTTCCTGCAATATTAATTATAAATACGATGTTTCTATTTTGACACTCAGTCCGACTTCCCCCTCAAAAATGATAGATTTCCTTAACATGTGGCCAAACTACACATCCGCAGGTGACAACACTCTGTCTTCGCGGATCAATGTGTGGGGAACGAACAACATGTGGCGCATGGGCTTGAAAGAGCGGACAAGAGTGATGAAAGGCCACTGGGATTAGCGACTCACAATCAGATTGCGAGTGGCTTCTGCGAAAAAAATGACCAATTTTTAACTCCAAACGCATGTGTGTACGACAAATGATTACAAACGATTACAAGGCATCACATGATCATGTTTCTGGGGGAAGATCGTTGAAAACAAAGGGATGCGCTGATCCTTGCCCGATCATTTAAAATAGCCGTTAATCCCTACAGTAGTTGGGTGTCAAGATTATTTAAAAACTTTTTTCCATTTAGGAGATGATCTACTGCTTCATGTGGACCATCTTCTTCTTCATCGCTGCATGTGTACTGGCCGTGGCTGCTACGAGATACGAGGGAACGGCCGGGTGGGGAGCGGCTGCAGTGAGTGATAGGATTACATATGGATATTGTTACTAGATCATCAAAGTTGCTAGACTTCAAGTAACTCTGGGAATACGGTAGTGGAACTCCGAATATTGTTATGATTAAAGGCAAAACAGAGAGACGATTCGATAACAAGCAAGTCACTCATGTTTTCAATTATTTTTTCCAGTTCTTCGCTCTGGGAGCCATGTGTGCTTATGGATTCGATGCATATTTGAAGTTTCTCGGGTCAGTCACCAGTGCCTTGCATACAGTATTCTTCTCCATTATCGATTGATTTCTCCTCGAATACCGTATACTTCAGCTGGAAGCGAGATGAAGTGGCTACAGGAGGCAATCCCGTGCAGCGACAAGCTCAGCAGGACTATCGTCAGCCCGTGTACAACCTCTGACCGCCCTTACGACAAGCCGAACTGAGGAACTGTAACTAATTCAATCGACAACTGATATTTTTTCTTGCCATACAATTGGAAATACATGAAATTCCCTTCTGTGATCTCCCTTTAACCCTCTGCTTCACATATTTTCAATTCGAATTTTATAGCAATATTTTCTGCGATTCTATACATATACAAGTAAGCAAAGAGTATCACAGACTGTAAAGTAATAAACATTTGCATAGAAATAAGAAATTTTGCATATAACTTTGTATACAAAAGCACCTGTATAAGCTCTCTGGTTCAAATAAATTTGAAATTGACAATCTACAACTTGATTCGGAAATAAATTACATTCAGAATACAAGCAATTAGCAAAGAACTAGTCTGATCGAAATACCGTAACTTTCGTGAAGAAACTACCGTAATCAACGTCAACTACCGTAATCCTCTCAGCACGTGGCCACTTCCTCCTCTTCCTCTTCGTCGTCCTCCGGTGCTTGCCCTGCGGGGTCTTGTGAAGAGACAAGGAACCTGAAGAAAATACATTTATCTTTTGTTCTTGTTTTTGTAATTCTGAATGGCATATCTAAACAAGACATCTTGTATACGGAAAATTATGAAACTGATTAAAAATTGCAACCGAAATAACAAATATCCTAACAGCTTAAGCCTCATTGCATATGATGAATAGATAAATTGATCAAGCAAGTCAAAAAAACTTAGAAACAGCCTCATGAAGAGTAAGAAGGCAAAGGTTGTTTGTGATTGATTGTGAGAGTGATCACCTCGCCAGCTCCGGGAACTGTTCCCTGAACAGCGCCGTCAGTCGCTCCTCACCCTCGTCAAAGTATGCCTGCTCGCACGCAGGGAGCACCTGAATCAGCGATACCGTAACCTCATCATCCACCGTGAGCACGTGCGGTCAGGCTGTCGTTCAGATTTCTCCGTTCTCTCTCTCTCTCTTATAAAGCAGTGATCTCTCACCATTCTCCAACCGATAACAGACTGACAGTGCAAACCACAATTGTACTCAAAAAGCGGTGACCAATGCAGCCTCTGGACTAGCTACCGTAATCCCTACCGTACCTGAGCAAGGACGAAGTTGGCCGAGTAGAGGAGTGGCTGAGGCTCGTTGCCTGGCTCCGTGTCAGTACCTTAACACAGTGGAGATCCTTCATTGATCACATTTCATATCTTGTATCTATAGTGGTCATACGGCAAACCCATATCTAGAGATGTATAAGTGACCCCAGCTTAATCTATAATGCACAATTGTACAGGTGAATGAACGCGAAATCACCACTTTTCAAAAGATAGAAAAGGCTTTTTCAGGGATGCCTTTTCCCACAACGATTTCCCTGATCCTCGTATATGTACAACCGTACCAGTGAACACCGACAGCAGCTCTGTCCACAACTGCATCACGTAGCTGTCGCAGATGGCGGACAATGGGGAACTAAAAAAACACATTATACTTAATCAATTCAAGTTTTAGAATACTAATCCAATTCTAAGCACAAATTTACTGTAGAGCAACTTAAATACACCCAGACAAGCACGAATGTTGCTGGTTGGACAAATTCTCAATCAAAGCAATAAACGCGATTCAAAACGGCAATGAGAGTACGGCGCGGCTTTATTGTACCCGTAATTCATCGATTCGCCTGGTCTCCCCACTATGGTCGACAGAGTGCTAGGTCAGCATCCAAGGGGCGATACGCTGGGTGAAAGACAAGATCGTAATGCAGATTTGCGCCATACTGGTGAAATGGACAGTTGCTCCATCAATTGAAGGCTGAACAGGTGCTAGGTCAGCATCCAAGGGGCGATACGCTGGGTGAAAGACAAGATCGTAATGGAGATTTGCGCCATACTGGTGAAATGGACAGTTGCTCCATCAATTGAAGGCTGAAGTGTCCATTTCACCATTATGGCGCAAATGTCCATGATTTACACAGTATCAGGCGTCTTTCACTCGATAAGATATGTACTTTCAGCTCCTAATCTCGTTTACAGTCAATCAATTGTAGTTTGTAGTCTTACCTCCTCAATGGTGCCAGATCAACAGCCAGTGTGAGTGCCTGTTTGCTTGCATCCAGAACATGATCCGAGATGTGAAGGGAAGTGGACGTAGCCTCGGCCCAGTCTGCAATTGGGAGACAATGAGTGGACATGAATATCACAGTATATTATTCCCCAACAACCAACCGGTTTGTTTGGCGATGAATGCAATAGCAAAGAAAAATTGTACTCTAGCACTGTAAATTTTGGGAACCTATGCCAAAGCGGGACTAACACAAGCATGAGGAAGAATCTAGCATTGTAATCGTGAACAGTCTTGTCAAAACAAAAAATCGTTGTCAGAGGCATCTGTGTAACAATGAGCACAACAACCAACCTATTCTCAGGTCGATATCCGAGAACTCCTCGCATAGTCTGTGCAGGGCGGCCTCGGATTCAAGCTGCGCACCCTTCCACTGCTCGTCCTGCAACGAAAAGCTACAGTAATCTGTAAACATACAGGAAACAGGCATGACTTCAAACTGAAGTTTCGCTGATAACATGCACTAAGTTTTTGAAGTAATGTCAATTAAGAGAATCAAACCGAATATGTATAGCCATCGTAAGCTATAAATGGCCGATGAAACAACAACTTCGCAGTTTTTAATCTCAAAACATCAAGGGGCAATCAGCACCGCATTTTGACAATGATATTGGAAACAATACGTATTGCCGGTTTTACCACGAATACAGTAAGCCAACAAATCAATCAATACTCACAGCCATCCTCAGCCGAAACGTGTGGATGATCTGTTCAAAATTGTTGTGCAGCGCATCCTCGATCGCGGGTCCGAGCACTCGGTGCATCTGCAATTTGGGAAACGTTGACCGGGACTACTTAACTTCGTTATTGTAGGATAACTGCAAAACTACATCCGTCAACTTTTTGTTGATAAGCGCAGTGCAAGAATACTAGTACTCTCATACAGAACAAGCAACACTACCTGTGAACACCAACTACTCCTCAAATTACGCTAATTGTTCGCGCCATTGTGAATATATGATGTACTATGAGTGGGATTACTGTAGAAGGTCGATGCATCGCAAACTGTACCCACCTCAAAGGTCAGCTGTGCACCATACGCAGTCATCTCATCGCACACCGCCATGAGGATCCGCCATGTACGAGAGAGGATGGCAAGTGTGGGCACGACCTACAATTGATACAATAATCACAAGACAGTCAATCGATAACGTGAAGGACTAGGGTAATAATAGTTACATAAAACAGACACGAACCAAAGCAGAGATATAATTAGGTTTTAGAAATCTCGACAATTAATCAATCTTTATAGAAACAACGATCTCACAGGTTATAATGAACTATCACTATTAGTCTAATTGTAAGCAAAAATCTTCCGAATTTACCGCAAGAGAGTCTGTCAAATCAATCGATAATGCACCTGTTACCGTACCTCAATGACATTCTTCCTCACGTAACCGAGCAGGACGAACAACTCACGGGAGCAGAATTGCAGAACCTGCAACAATAAGTTTCATCTAAATATTGTGACCAGTGCAAGATCGCAGAGACCCGTTGTATATATGTATCTGTGAGGGAGAGGACAATCGACCTACTACTAATACTTCTTCACCAAGCATGTCTAATAAAACAATTGAGCTAGCTTTCAATGCGCATACTAACGGTAAGTAAAATCGACCTACTCTCTATACAATAAAGGATCCATAAGCAATTCAGCCTCCCTCTAATACCTGTCAACTCGCTCTAATACGCATATCAAATAAAACTGGCCTACTTTTACATTTGAACCTAAATCAGAGATCGAAAACAATTCGGCCTGTTTGCAATACCTGTGCATAGTGCTCCGGGTGGTCCTTGAACTCATCCAGAACATCGGTCGCTGTGGCCGAGTATCGTGAAGTGAGTGCTCTCACATGGGCAAGTGGCTCCTCGGACACCGTCACGTCCTGAAAATGAGAGTGGTGAACCACAACTGCGCCATGGACCCTTGCGCCGTAATGGTGAAATGAACATTGCGCCGTCAGAATGCAGAGAATGATTGCGCGTCTGTACATTTCTGCATTAGGGCGCAATTGTCCATGGTGCTCTTCTCTTTAACTCGCATTGAGAGACACAAACGACAAATGCAAAACTCGGCGCCATTCGCACAACTTTTTTAAATGATGTTTTTGCGAAGATGAAGATGACCATATTTGAACCCGTAGGCGCAGCATCAATCCTACGGGTAGAAGGCACTAGCGCCATAATGATGAAAAGGATCGTGATGATGCCCACAACTATGGCGTATCTGTCCACTTCACCATTACGGAGCCAATAGCCATAGCGCTCTTGCCTAAACCCATACCAACCTTGTAAGCTGCCTTCAGCATTGTAGAACGTCTCTGCAGGTACAGATCCACTGCGTAAGTGCCTGAATTGCGGGAATTGAATTCAATAAAAACTTGATTATCGTCAAATACGGGCTTTCGAGAAGAATTGAGGATTACGGTAAAATGATTAGCGATACATTACCTCTGCCCAGTGCAGCCAGGAGTCCTCTCGCACGGTGCATCGCTCGGGGTCCTCCGTGGGCGGATCCCGGCTTTCGAACGTCGTCCGCAAGCATTTGCACCAACTGAAAGTGTCCCTGTACACGGTCAACGCAGGTATACTGTATATCCTGAATCAGGATAGGTGCTAGAAAAAACATGAATCAATTATCATAAGAGCTCAAGGAGTCCAGAAATTGTTATATTTACAGTTAGAAGGAATTTTAGTACGGCAGATACAGCGGTCCTATTGCTTTATGCCAATCAATGAGATCAAGTCATTTCCGAGACTTGTGCGAAAAGGAGGCATTAAAGTTGTGTGTGTGCAAATGACTTCATCTCCAATCAATATCCTCCATTCTACCGTACCTGATTCTCTCTCAGCACGACTTGTGCATCTCCCACTGCATCCCGTCCCCGCACCTCCTCCTTCCACTCACGAATCATCTCAGCGGCCTGCAAGCGAATTGAATTGACACCTGGGTCCAGGAAGGAAGATCAGGACACTGTAAGCGTAATTAAAATATCCCGAGTGGAAACAGCTAGGATACTGTAACTGACCGCATCCAGGTCTCTGTGCGCGATGCAGTCATCCAGTTCCGCAGGCAATGCGAGCAGCCACGCTGTTGACTCCTCGGTCAGGAATTGGTCGGGGCCTGGAAAACATGATTTGTTAATGCAATAAGGTCCTGCACAGGTATCCCCCGTGGCAATATTAAAGTTTCATTTCTCATCTAATCTCTGCGGGGCGGTTATCTCTATGTTCGAAAGACACTCGCTCCGAGTGGATTACACGAATGATAAATGCGCTTTACTATTACTTTCAGAAACCCTACAACAAATACAGTGCGTTTCATTTGCCAATTGCAACAGCTTGGTGAAATCATGACACTATACTCTTTTCCTCCTTTCAGTAAGCAACACAAACGTCCATTGCGCATGAAACAATAAAAACAGTCCAGCAATGATTCTTGAGAGTACCATATCCCCAACTCAAACTGGGTACTGTAGCTATCAAACTGGTAGCTCAAACTGGTAGTCTATCAACTGGCCGTTGTCCTCAACCTCGTCCTTGATCGGCCTCAGCAGTGCATGGCCTCCCGCCATCTCCTTCACCGTCCTGCAAAATGAGCCATTGTGAAGAGATGAATCAGTTTTCAGGTCTGATCATGAAATAAGAATGATTGCATTCATTAGAAAGAAAAGTTTCGTGTGATGCAATAGATCAAGTAACGTGTTTATGGCGTATTCTAGGGTGTCGTAAATGGGACTATATTGACAGCCGTCATTATATTGGAGCTGAAAACACGACTGGTCGATTATAGACGCAGACATAAAAATGATGCAAATTTTGACCATCTGTCAATATAGTCCCATTTACGACACCCTAGCGCATTCCGTCTAATTGTGGCAGAGTGAATCCCATGCGTGTATTCCGTCTTTCATTCACTCCGTCAACTATGACGCATAGAGATGGCCACGCGACAGAGAACATAGAGAGATGGAATACAGTTTGGGATTCACGCCGCCTTGTGCCTAGTGTGCTGTATCGGTCGACGTTTCCCAACACCCCACCTTCTCTTTCCTCTGATTGTCGCTTGTCGCTGCAGTCCTCCCTCTCTCAACTGCGCCCTCTTCGCTCCCTCAATCTCCTCCAGCCAGGACTGCTTCTGACGGGCCGTGTCCGCACGATAGTATCTACAACCGGATACGGTAACGCTGAATCAGGAAAACGCAGCGTGGACGATATGATTATTTGGCGTAGATGTCAGTGCATACTTTGCAACCCGCAAACGTGAATAACACAGATAAAGGTTGTCGTCGCATACCTCTCAATGCGTAGAAATTAGGGATTCTAAATCGGTAAATTTGTCGTCACTTTATCCGCCGTGTTATATCTCTCGGTCGTAGACCACAGCGCGGCGGAGAAGAAGACGACAAATTTACCGTTTTTGAAGCCCCTGACAGAAATAGAGGTGTGAAACATAATCCAGGCGGGTTACAGTTGATAGGAACCTCTGATCAGGGAAGACGAGCAGTTTCATGACGAGACCGGCCGAATCGCCCCCTCCACTCTCCCTATCCTTCACGTTCACGGCAGCTATCGTGTTCAGGGCGAACGTCGATTCCAGACTGAAATTAGGAATTGGCCAATTTGCCAGAAAAGCTAAAACGCGGACCTGAACTTTGACGGATTTAGTGGATTCTGAACTGCGACCAGCAGACGATCGGGCAGTAGGACGAGATAGGAACGCGTGCTGCAAAAATATCCAATAACAAGATACCATCGGCAGAAAGCAAATTGCGTTTCGATGAACACTAACGTTCCGAGTGAGAATATTCTACAGACTATTTTGCTAATGCTGGAGCAATTGAATTCACTGATAGAGTTGTGGATACCACTAACAGTTACTCTCCGGTGAATTAGCAGATCTACCGTACCTCCGCTGCTTCGTGTCGGGATCGAGGAGCGTCACCTCTCCGTGCAGAAGAACCTTCTCGTTCGCCTTCATGCTGTTCAGCATGGCCTGAGGAGGTTGATACTCAGTCGATACTCAGCCATATACGCAGGCAAAAATGGGATTGATACTCAGCGCACTCACCGCGATTCCATCGATCTTCTGCAGCAGCAACTGAGTCGTGTTCATGCCTGCGTTGAATGTGGACGTTGATGAGACCGTGTGGATGGAGCCCTTGTCGTCTGTTGTCATCTGAGACAAAGCTCATGATTGGGGAACGGAATCTAAGCAGAAGAGCACTTTTCTGTCGTCTAATTCCCTCGAAGCCGTTGTCTCTCTCATGTGGTGGACAACAGCTCCGAGGGAATTAGACGAAATAGATGTGCATTTCTGCTTGGATTCCGTTCCCTACTCATGATCCAAAGCACAAAGCAGAAAAATGCATGTGGCCCTGCCAAGCAATTATACTTATAGAGTTACGGCCGAAACACTAAGCCCGGTTTTAGAGTAACTTGCCATCGTTACACTAAGCACGTACAGTAATACGCATATCTTTCATAAATGCTACTACATGATTTACAGAACAGGATATTTTCAGAAAGCAATAAAATGTGAAAGGCGCAAACCTGCATGAGATTCTCAATGAGAGCGCGTTGCTCTGTGAGAAGAGCGGAGAGTTGATAGATCTCAGATTCGACATCTGAAAAACACCAAGTAACAATTAGGGTGTCTAAATCGGCAGTAATGTGCATTTCTCGTCAAATTTCTCTCCGAATCGAAAATGCACTTCACTACTGATTTAGAAACTCTAGTGAAATGATCTGGCTGAAAGCATAGCTAATAGTAAGTTTGCAGGAACACCATACAATGCTCGAAAATTATCCTATGTTGCTCAAACAAGTATTGAATAACAATGAATTCAAATACCACCCCGAAAACCGCGTACCCAACCCCGCTTTGACCCCCAAAAATCGGCTATACCCAACCCCGTGCCGGGTAACCGTAACAGCAATTTAATGTACATAACCCCGCATTGACCCTGAAAAGTGTTTGTACTCAACCCCGCTCCGATCCTCCCCGCATGACTTTTTAAAACTTATGCATGAACTGACGTGTGATTTCGTTCTTGGCGTCGATAAACTGCGTGTAGTTGCGGAAGACGTTGTTCTTGAGGGTCTCAGATGACTCGTGATTCTTCGTCGACATCTCCGATCGAATGCCCTGCAAGTGCAATCATATAAGGGTGGCAGAATCATCGAGAGAGTGCATTCCATCTCTCTGTGCTCCATCGGGCGGTCGTGCCCGGCGCGAAGGGACGACCGCACGATGGAGAGCACAGAGAGATGGAATGCACTTTCTCGATCATTCTGCCACCCCCAATGGGCAAGATGTTTCTTCAAATGTTGCCTTCACCGCTTCCCATGCAAAAGTGAAGCATTTGCAGAGTGCATACCGCAACAATTTGCTTGTTTCAATAGCAAAACCAAAAATTTTCACTCAGCATAATACCTGACAAGATATTTGCAGAGTGACTTCGCTTATTTTTTGACGATACTGCCCTTTTATAAAATACAACAGCTAGAAAACGGACGAACCTGCAGTTTTCGCGCCTCATCTCCCATCCGCACTCCCTTTAGTCGCTCACGAATGTCTAAACAACTCCGTATACTAATTGAAAAATATTAATAAACTCTAGAAAACACAGGAAAAACACTTACACGAAGAAGGATCGAAGTTTTCTGTTTGGAGCGCCACATCCCCACCATCGACCGACCCCCGATGAACTTCCGTCATCTACAACAAACATATTATCAGAATATCAACTTATAAGACGAAAAAACCTCCCAAACACTGACGTAAATCGCCAAAAACCGTCGCAAATCCACGAGCCAGCGAAAACAAATTGCCTACAGTAATTGGTCGCAATCGCTAACTGAAGGCGAACTTTTCCGAAAGACGGAACATACTATTGCAAACTAATTGTTAAATTCGTGTTCAACAATTCCCGCAAGGAGCACGCACTACATTGATGCCTATAACAGTAATAGTATAACTCCTTCCAAGTTTATAAATCGAGGAACTTTTAAAAGGTAAAAACTAGAGGACATGCCGACGCAATGGCTCCGAGGGAATTCGACGACAGAAATATGCACTTCTGCTTGGATTCCGTTCCATATTGGCAATTAGAGACCTCGAATTGACTCACAAAGGACATTCCTTTTCTCTAATTCATTTTCGAACGGTTGTCTCTTGCAGCTGATAGACAACAGCTTGGAATGAGTTAGGGGAAGAAGAATGCACATCGTGAGTCAATTCGAGGTCTCTATTGGCAATACAGCAGTAGGGTTTCAAAATCGGGAGTACGGGGGAGTCAACATCCCGACATGCAAATGAGTAGTCGAACTCCCGACAGTCACGCTATTGATCATACATTTCGACCGGCGAGACTCACCATGCAATACTATTGCATTTCAGTCAATACTATTGCATTTCGCAAGAAAAGGGGAGGAAAAATAAGAGTGTACAGACAAGCAGCAGACCGGGCCGGCCAGGGGGGCTGAAAGGAATGAGGAACGATGACTTCATTTACGTTATTCCTTTCAGTCTACGCGGACAAAGTGGCCGGCTGTTTGTCTGTACTCTCTTGATTTTCCCGGCGCCGAGGTGGGGGGGAGGGGGGTGTGGTGGTGGG
>JACMIF010001780.1:0-16168 GCA_014805445.1 Diplogasteroides magnus | reverse complement strand
CCCCCCCCCCCCCCCCCCCCTCGATGAATGAGATAAGACGAATTCACTTCTCCCAAACAACAACAACGCAACACTGACATGTACCTAATCGTACAAAAATAATGCTACGCCAATGTCCCCGCAGCAGTTGCTATTTTTCTTATTGTCAGATACGGCACGCAGCATGAAGGAGGCATCGTGACCACGCTGAAGCCATCCGATCTGAGCACACTCAAGGAGGTCATGGCACAACCGGTAAGTGGTAATAATAACAATAATAATAATATGTTTATCGCTCGTGTTCTGGGTGTTAGATCAATAAGACGATTGTGTGAATAGGGTATTGATTGTGGCGTATAGGAAGACGACAACTTGATCGTCAAGTATAGCACAGAAAATATTATAATATATAGGAACGTATTGTAGAAAACTGAGTGATCTTCATCGTAAGTAGAATATATGAATGGTGTGCTTTGTATGACAAAGACGATGAAGAGAAGGTATTGGATTAGTTTTTATTCCGGACGTTTCGTGAAATACTTCACATCATCAGCGATCGGATTAATACCCTTAAACTTGGGATATTAATCCGACTTGGTTCAGAGTTACGGTTTAGTTGGGATGATTAATATATGCTCCTGAATGAATTTTGCGCTAGATAGATATAGCGATATTTATACGCATTGAAGCAATGTATAAGCTCAAAAACATGGAATAATAAGATAGGTTATTTTGGCATTTGCAGTTGAAGCCGATCGAAAGCGTGGGCATTGCTCCTACGTACGACCAGATCGAGACATTCTCCTTCCACCTACCTCAGGTATTCACTAATGCCATTCGATACAAATGTTCATATTGCTTAGTCATGTCTAAGGTTATCCACGACCCCAAATGGCCGAATTTTAAGGCAGACAGCAGGATTAAAATCGGACCCAATTTTAAGGCTAACTTACAGGCTTTTCAATAGCTGAAACTATATTTTTAAAGGCGTATGTTGTGGTCTCGACGCTCGCACAGCCCGGCCCAATTTTCCCAATTTGTTATAACTGCTTGCATGTCCACATGCATCTACTTGTTGATTAGTGTTCATGCGTTTATCGGAATTATGGTTGGCAGTTTGACTAGGTTTTCGGATATGTTTCACCGTGGCTGCATATATTGAATTTTATGAGCTGTGAAACATATCCGAAAACCTAGTCAAACTGCCAACCTTAATCGGAGTCCATTCAGGCATCCTTCGTTCGACTGCTCGACATCTTCGTCTCCGTCTGTTCGGTGTCCGACCACTTCTTCATTTGCACGGTGGAGGAGATGAAGACTCTCGCCCAGTTGATCGATCGCATTCCTCTCTCACTCAAGGTACGTTGTACTCTTTTCGGGGTGAATGTCATGGACATTTGCGCCGTAATGGTGAGTTGGATAGACACGCCATCATTCTCGGCGTTCTCACGGCGCATCTGTCCACTTCACACCATCACGGCTAGGGAACGCATTGTAGAATTTCTAACGTTCCCAATATAGTCGGAGCTGTGGACTCTCGTTTCGATAGTCGACCGCTCAGAAGAGTTTGGGGTGGTTAGAATGTCCATAATGCGTTCCCTAATCATAGCGCAACCATTCCTGCGCCTTTTACTCAGTGTTCAACGTGAAGGAGCGATTTGTTCAGATTCGATACACCCTGTGCATCAGTCCCATGAATGTGCAATCCAAGTACACCGAGACAATGTTCATCAAAATGGCACGAAGGTTAGTGGATGCGATGGTGGGAACTGTGGCATAGATACCGTGAATCGCACGCCAATCGGATGCCGAAATGCATTCGGTCTCTCTCTAATTCTTCTCTGAGCTGTTGTCTCTCTCGACTGATAGACAACCGCTCGGAGAAGAATTAGAGAAACGAGAATGGGCATTTTATTACCCGGTTTACGGTCTCTAGTGCATGGCTTGCATTAATGTTTTCAATGACCGTAATTTTATGCATTCGTATAATGTCCGCGGAGCGATTGTTTCTGCATACGATAGACAACAGCTCCCACAGAGATTAGACGAATGAGAGGTGCACAAAATTGCCGTTTTAGAATTGTATAATTCATTTTTATGCATTAAGACTGTCATCGGGTCAATCTCTGACAGCTGAGTGGTTGTTCGACCAAATTGGATGGCCGCCCTCCCCAGTGACGTGTCTGGAGAACCTCGTGCAATTGGAACTGGTAACATTTATATGATATTTCTATTTTCATTTACCATTAAGGAACGGAATCCGAGCAGAAGTACACATTTATGTCATCTTATTCCATCGGTGCGGTTATCTCTCTCTCATGTGATGGACAATCGCTCCGAGGGAATTAGACGACAGAAATGTGTACTTCTGTTTGGATTCCGTTCGCTATTTACCACTCGATTATTAGAATCCAGATTGATGCTCAATGGTGCGTAGGGAAAGGAAGCAGTTATCCATTTCAGTAACCTCTTACAGACTGGAATACAAATTCTCACTGGATACTGATGTGCAACATCAAGGACTGATCTCATATGCTTGACTGGCCATGGCGCGTAGCCGAGCGCATGGTGTATTGGTAGCATAGGTGTGCTGGGCTGTAATAAATTACGGGAGCACCCTGCAAATTTTGGTGGGTGCTGCCTGCAAGGCAAAAATTTGAGCGTTTTTGCAGTGCATTTGAGAAAATTTTAGTGGGAGCACCCTGCGCGATGGGAAAAATTTGAGTTTTTACAGTGTATTTTGGGAAAATAGTTTTGGGAGCACCTTGCGGGGAAAAGTTGCTAACAAAGTGTGCACATCTATGATTGGTAGTGAGCGCGCATCCCAATGCTGAACGAAACCAGTTCGATCCCAGCGTGATGATGAACCGCTAGGGTCGTCGAAATCACTTACGGCGTTCGGATGGTGACTACGCCTTGAATCCCCTCCCCAAGGAGTACCACCGACAATGTTCGAGAGGATAATCTGAATCCTGTTGTGCTACAATAGTGCGAATGCAACGATGAATTAAAGAAGGCATAAACATTCTGTTCATTTGTGAGAGAGCTCAGAGGGAATTAGACGAATGAGAAAAAGATTCCTGCTACCTTTCCCTACCCTAATACTGAGACTTTCAATCTATCCACCGTACCCAATCAAATCGCTTGTTTGTTTGTTATTCATTCATGTCCCTTGTACAGATCTACGACGTGATCGATGTGTACCTCTGGTTGAGTCTTCGATTCCCTGACTTGCTCCCGGATGAGGAAATTGTGCGAGAGGCCAGCAAACAGGTGAGGAAACGAAGATGAAAGACCAGAGCGCAAAGGACATTTGCGCCGTAATGGTGAAATGGACACTTGCGCCGTAATGGTGAAATGGACACTTGCGCCGTGCGAGCAATGACAATGATGGCACAAGTGTACATGGCGCTCTTGTCTTTCACCCGGTGCTAAGTGTAGTTTTATGGTAGGAATGCATCTTTCTGTACGTACCTAGTGTTCTAATGAAAGTCTACTTGAAAAGCACTCGTTATCTCCAGTGTTATGTTTGAGGTTATGAAGTATATTTGCAGGTGGACAGCTTGATCAGCGAGGGAGTTGAGAATATCTCCAAGCTTCTCGGTGGTCACGATGGCAAGAAGGTATGTATAGATGCAGCACAGTATATTATGACTACAATTCCCTTATCAATCGTACTTTTCTTGTCGTCTTTGTCGTCATTCTGCATTGGGGCGCGGTTGTCTATGATGAATTGAGAGGCGACGGCTCCCCAATGCGGAATGACGACAAAGATGAAAAGTACGATTGATAAGGGATCTCTAATTATGACACCTTAATGGTGCACCGAACTGAAACTGTATGCAATATGGTTTCTAAATCGGTAGTAAAGTGCATTTAACATTCGTCTGATCCACTCGAAGCGGTAGTCTATCTAACGCAGAGACAACTGCTCCTTGGAAAATAGACGAATGACACATGCACTTTACTACCGAGTTAAAAACCTAGAATGAGAACCGGTTTTTTTTCTGACAAACGTGACGTCATTTGGGTTGAGGGTATGACATCTCTTTTTGTGGTTTTGTAGACTTTCTTGCATACGACTATGGGACAAGTTCAGGGCTCCATGGACAAGAAAAGGGAGAGGAGGGACAGAGCGATTAAGGAAGGAAAGGAAGAGAAAGAAGAAGAAGAGGAGGAAGAGACGGAGGATCAAGGAGCTGCGCTGATTGCACCGAAGAGAAAGGGCAACAGAAAAAGGTTAGATAGCAGGGATTGACAAAGGAAGAAATTATTGACAGCCGTTCATTTCTAACCGTCTAACTTCTTTCCTAGCGGTCGTCGCTCACTTCACACAGCGACAACCGCTAGGTATGAAATGAGACGGTTAGAAATGAACGGCTGCCAACAATATTGCTTGCTTTGCCCACCCTAAAATACATTTACCTAAATATTTCAAATTTGCATCAGATCGGTTATCGAGGACTTAGTGAGACGCGGTATCATCAGCGATGCGGATGCGGTTAAGCTAAGGGAAGAAATTGGAGAAAAAGAGGGCAAAGAAGTCTAGTTATCGATCTCTGGATAGGTGAATTATGTTGTGTGACCACTGTTGTTAGCAAATTATTCAGTTTTTTTAAACTTTGTTGTGTTTTTGTTGATGTCGTTTGCTTGATAAAAAAGGTGCACATTGTTCTGTGTCTTTGTTCAAGCCACAATGTTGTTTGATCATTCCAATACTTGTGCAATCCGCCCACTGTTACTAGAGGTCTCCAATCAGAACGCGAAGTGCATTCATTTTCTCTAACTCATTCTCATGCTCTTTTCTCTCGCATATGCTATACAAACGGCTCCACACTGAATTAGAGAAGAGGAATGTACTTCGCGATCCGATTGGAGGTCTCTAACCACTACCATATCGCTTAGATGGACACTGAACCATCACAAGTGAACAATCATGACGAATGTGAAGCGGGAAAATCGGATGATCCAGAGACTGCAGATGCTCCCTCAACTACAATTGGCAAGGTTTGGTTCCAGAAACTTTAAAATTTAAGATTTGGAGGACCAACCCATAACTCTGTTCGTTTTCCTTTTTTGATTCGCAACCAACCGAAAAGTTGTTTGTCTCGTCGAAGCAAGCAACTGTTGGTAGCTAATCATGAAAATGAATACTTGTTCTGGCTTGTTCTGCGCAAATGCCCTGTGCGCAAATGGGTTGAACTCATATTTTGACATTTCAGGATGAAGTCTCCTCTGATGTTTTGAAACCGCAAGAAGGAGTTGATGAAATTACGGTGCAAGAGCGACGAGAGGAGACAAAAGAGAGAAGGGTCCTCACAGGAATGGCTGCTATGCTGGCTATGGTAAGTTGGACTAGCGTTTCGTACTCGGTAGAAAAGTGTATTTCTCATTCGTCTAATCTCTGCAGAGCAGTTGTTTCTTATTTCGATAGATAACCAGAAGGTTAGGCGAAAGAGAAATGGGCGTTATACCGATGTAGAAACGTACGATAGCAGTGATATATCAAATGCTGATTGCATAATTTAGATGCGAGGAAATGGTGGAGATGAACCAGCGGCTGTAGAAGAGGAGACAGTGAAAAGTGAAGAAATAGTAGCTGAGAACCCGAAAGAGGAAGCAGGCCCACAAATAGACAATGAGAGTGGAATGGAGCAGAACGAATTGAAGGGAATGAACAGAAAGGAGAGGCGAGCGATGGTTAGTTGTGTTATCCTTTCGTCATACTGTATTTTATGCCACATTCAAATTTCACGAACAAAAAGTTTTCCGAGATATTTCGTCCGTTCTTTTTCCTCCCCACGAACGGCAATATCTCGCCTACGGAGAGGCTCGCTCTTCCAAAGCGAATTACTTTCCGTTCATTATTATATTGATTTATTGATTTATCAGATGCGCACTGAACCAACACAAGAATCTGAAGCGGGAAAATCAAATGATCCAGAGACTTCAGATGCTGCCTCAACGACAATTGGCAAGGTTTAATTTTAGAAATTTTTAAAAAAGCTAAATTTTGACATTTTAGGATGAAGCCTCCTATGATGTGCTGAAACCGCAAGACGAAGTTGATGAAATTACGGTAAATGAGCGACGAGAGGAGAGAAAAGAGAGAAGGGTCCTCACAGGGATGGCTGCTATGCTGGCTATGGTAAGCAGTGATTAGAGTTTATAATTCACATTTCTCTTTTGTCTAATTTCCATGTAGATGTTTCTACACTCGATAGGCAACCAGAAGACTAGGCGAAATAGAAATGACCGTCTTACCGATTTTATAGCAGTGATATTGTAGATGCGAGGAAATGGTGGAGATGAAACAGCAACAGAAGAAGAAGAGAAGGTGAAAAGTGAAAGAACAATAGCTGAAACTCCGAAAGAGGAAACAGGCCCACAAGTAGACAATGAGAGTGGAATGGAGCAGAACGAATTGAAGGGACTGAATAGAAAGGAGAGGCGAGCTATGGTTAGTTATGTTAATCTTTCTGCGTACTGTAGGTAATATACAGTATACTAATCACGCTGTGTCGGGGGTGCCGGAAATAACACTCATTTTTTTCTTACTACACGATAATTTGCAGATGCGGAACGCGGGGGCGTTTGAGGATTCCGTGAAACGAACGCGGGAAGAGGAACAGGAAAAGAAGATGGAGACTGAAGAAAAAATTACTGTGCACAAGAAGAGAGTGGCATTGGAGAATCCTTCTCGTATGTAGTAGGGCTTCCTAAAACGGTAGTAAAGTGCATTTCTCATTCGTCTAATCCACTCGAAGCGGTCGTCTAGCTAACGTAGGGGCAATAACTCATTGGAAAATAGACGAATCAGAAATGCACTTTACTACCGTTAAGAACCCGTATTGCCTATCTGTAGCTCTATCGAGAATCATTCTCGTATTAAAGTCCATATTTTTAGTCATTAATGTCAATTCGTTCAGTCGTTAACACGCCCTCATTCACTCTAGCTACTGATTTCGCGGCGCAGAACGAAATCAAGGGATTCCAGGTACTGTAATTCGTCCTTCAACCAATATTTAAATTTATCCGTTGTTTAGCCAGTGCTCAACGGCAATAACTACCTGAAGGATTGCCACTTTTCATCATCCGGGAGGTGAGCGGGAACATTTTATCGAGGTTTATAAATCTTTCGTCTGAGAATTTCGGTTATTTTTCAATATGAGCGACAGACAGCCGCCTCGAGTAGATCAGACGAATCACAAAGATACTTGATAACCGATTTATACGCTCTATGATCATCGCTTGCTTAGATTTATCTCGACAACGTCACAAGATCGAATTCTGCGAATTTTTGGCTTTGACGAAGGATCATGCGAAGTTTGTGCATCGAATTGTGTTCATATGTTCATTTTCCAATTTGAAGGCATCTCCAGTCTCTCGGATTCCACTTGGCGGCGTTGTGTACAACAGTGCATGGCATCCACTCGAGGATCTTGTCGCATCGACGAGCAGGTAATCGATAATCAAGAATCAGTCCGCAAAAAGTAACCGCCTCTAACTGTGGTCTGTGGTTCAAGAGTAGATAAGAGCTCATAGCGCTGCATGAGACGATTACATTGATTATCGATTGATTATCGATTGATTATCGATTATTTATTGATTGATTATCACAGCAGACGGTATCACAGCCGACTGAGATAGGACAGGGGAAATTTCTTCTTAATTCCTTCGACTTATCACTTGCCACCGTAACACATTGATTCTAGCAGTAAACCTTTTCCAGGGATCATCCCATTCACCTCTGGAAGCCCGATGGCGAGAGAATTGCATCATTCAGAGGCATAAATCATCTTGTGAGGCTTTTTTATATTCTAAATTAGATGTATATTTCAAATCTGTATGTTCGGGCTATCGTAACAAAACATACACACTTTCATTCAATTGGTCGAATTTTTGTCCTGAAGCTCATATGTCTTAGGGTACGGCAGGCAGTACAAGGGAAGTGAACTACGAATGAGGGGAGTGTATCACAATCATAAATGGGGGTACGGAAAGCAAGCAGAAGTGCATATTTCTGCCATCAAATTCCCTCGGAGCTGTTGTCTCGCTCATCTGGCAGACAACAGTTTCTAGGTAATTAGACATCCGGACTTCTTCTTGCTTTCCGTTCCCTAATCATAAACTATTCATCATCGCAGGACGAACTATCGGCAGCCAATTCTATCGCCTTTTCGCTACAAGGAGACAGGCTGTACGCTGGGTACACGAAGTATCTGCGGGTATTTGATGTCAATCGACCAGGAAGACAAACGAGGGAGATTAAGACGTGGAGTGAGTCCGAAATAGAGTGCGGGGTCAATAGCAATTCTCATCTCCCCATTCTCGGACGAGAACGGGGAAGTTAGAATTGCTCATGACCCACCTCCACTCTAATCTAAAAGACTGTAAATGACATAATTTTTATTTCTTAGATCGCGGAGATGGAGGACAGAAATCGGTTCTGTCGTGCATCGCAGTGCATCCATTCATTGAGGGAGTAATCGCTGTCGGCTGTTACGGAAGAAATAGTTAGTTGATTCCAGCGAAATTTTAATTTTTTCTTCGTCGTTATTTAAGTTCCCTTATCAATGCATTTAATGCATTTGTAATTAGTCAAAAAATCCGCGGTGCAGTTTTTGTCTCTTCATGCGATAGATAACCGCTCCGTGGAGGTTAGATGAATAACAATTGCACTAAATTCATTGATAAGGGAACCATAGTCGTTATATTACTTATACTGACATGTATGTTCGAGCTTCAGAATGAAGACCGATTGATTTTTTTTGCATTCTTTATATATTTTTTCCTTTCAGTCGGATTGTATTCTGACCGTTCAAAGTTTGCCGACTGTCTGTTCTCAATCGATTTCGCCGCCCTCACTCAACTACAGTACTCGCCCGATGGCCTCCGACTATATGGCAGCACTCGCAATGTACGGAGCGTTATCAGTAGGGAACGGAATACAAGCAGAAGTGCACATTTATGTGGTCTGATTCCATCGCAGCGGCTGTCGCTCTCACGTGATGGACAACCGCTACGAGGGAATTATACGACAGAAATGTTCACTCCTGCTTGGATTCCGTTCCCTAGTTATCAGTAGACTTGGCAGAGTATAATCTATCTCCCTACGCTCTCATTCACCCGGTCGTCTCTAGTGCTTTGACACGACCGAGCGATAGAGAGCACAGTGGGAAATAATGTACTTTGGGATTCAGTCTGCCAACATTGGTTATCAGAGTTCAGATATGATCAAAGATTTTTTCAGGACGGAGTCATCGGATGCTGGGACTTGCGCAATCCAGGACCTATGTTGTGCAAATTCGACCGGCCAGGATACACAAATCAACGATTTGCCTTTGAATTGGACGGGTTGGTTCAGATTCATTTTTTAAAATTTTAAAATAGAGAATATTTGTTCATAGTCGTGACGATCCTCATCTTTCAAAACACAAATACTCACGCCAAACTCATTTCAGCTCCGGCTCTTTTCTCTTCTCTGGATCCTCTACGGGTGAAATATTGGTGTTTCATGCGTTGCGAGGAACGAGTGATCCCATCCAGAGTGTTGCGGCCTCAGCAGCATCTACTGTAGGAGTGAGGTGAGGGCGAGTGGAACTTTCCACTGCAACTATCCACAGAATATTGCCTTTATTGTTTGTGACAGTCATCTCCACTAGGGATTCTATATCGGTAAATTTGCCGTCATTCTTCTCCGAGCGCGGTTGTCTCTCTCCCTGATAGACAATCGCTCTGTGGAGAAGAATGACAACACATTTACCGATTTATAACCCCTAATCTCCACTTGGAGGACACATATTTCTTATTTCACTAATTTCTATTCCAAGCGCATGCTTTTTCGGCCTGTTAATAAATAAATATGTCTTGCAGTCTTCATCCTTCCCTGCCCGTGTTGGCTACAGCCAGTGGCCAACGGATCTTCCGAGTACTGGACTTGTCGGATGAGGAGGGAGATGGTGAGCCTTCGTTAGACAGGTACGTGACATACGGAAACGTGACACTTAGGAGCTGTCATTACGGAATTTTACATCTATTTTACAACTTTCTTTTCCGTATGCCTAGTTCCAAAATGACAGCTCCGTTTCCTTGACATACATAAATATTTGTATATATAATAATATGACCTATTTCCATGATCGTGACAACATCACGATATTACCCTGAAAAACCAATAGCGACCACTTTGCATGATGAAAGGGGACACTTTTTTGCATTAGAATTTAGCCGAATATCGTTGTTCGCACTCAGCAAATGGCGATAACCACCTCGCAGTGGCATTTTAGGCGCGAACGCTGGCCATGTGCGGTGGTAAAGTGGTTTTGTAGTAAATTCACGGTATTTTTGTAGCGCATCACCGCCGGAGAAGAGAAGTCGAACAGGAGAGGAGAAGGCTCAACTGCCATATTATTCAGAAGGACAAATGGAACTCGACAACGCCCTCAAACTGTGGAGGCTGTAATATGTTAGAGAACTTGCTAATCTTGTAGACTGTTGTTTTCTTGCTACTGTTTAGGGTTCTAAAACCATAAATTTGTTGCCATTCTTCTCCGGAGCGCGGTTATCTCGCTCAGTGATAGACGATCGCGCGGCGGAGAGGGTTGACATCGAATTTATCGTTTTTGAACCCCTGTTATTGTTGTGTTGATTTTGCTACTTTTAATTTTGTCACGACTCTAAACGAGTGCCTATGGTTGTGGAAATGTCCTCGAATGTTTTCGCGCCATAGTTGTTGCATTACGGAGTGTAATTCACTAAAAAAAACAATAAAATTTCGTTCAGAAGCTCCCACTGGCTGTCGGACTGATTGAAATTGAAATTTGGGTCATTTCAAGTGCAACCTTACCTAATAGGTTTTCTCATCAAAGCAATTAGTTCATTTGTCATTCGCCTAACCCCCGCGGAGCGGTTATCACTTCATGCCATAGACATCCGCGGAGGATAGACAAATGAATGACAAATGCACTAATTGCTTTGATAAGAGAACCCTACTAGTAGGTCAACGACACTATCATGCGTAGATATCGTGAATCGCCTCACAAATTGCATCAATTTTCTCTGATTCATTGTCTACCGGTTGTCTATCAGGTGGTAGAGACTACCGCTCGACAATGAATTAGCGTAAATGAATGCATTTCGTGGGACGGATCACTATGACTAACCATGTGGTAGCCTGGATGTTGAGAGTGTGTGACCCCTTCCCCCTTTCTTCTCCCACTAGTGAATGTGAAGTGACGGATGTGTGAGTGGATGGCAGGTGTTGGGCGCGTATCAGAGGGCTTCTTTCCTATCTCACACACAATCTTGATCATCCCTCAACTATTGAGACATTCTTGGATCAATATTTACTATTTTCATATTTTGTATTATTCTGACCCACAATCTTTATCATCCGCTCCAACATCGACTTTTGAGACAATGGTTGATCTTACGGATGTTTTTATTGCTATTGTTATGTTGATTTTTAAATTTTAGCTTTATCACGTCTCTAGAAGAGTGTCTATGGCTTGTGGAAATGTCCTCGAACTTTTTGCGCCATAGTTTTTGCATCACGGGGCGTAATTTGCGAAAAATGATAAAATACGGATAAATCATGTATGTATCTTGATCAACACCAACTGTTTTTCCACCTTTAGTACTGTTTTGTAAGACAGGATGTGATTAGATGTGTCTCCTCCTGTTACGCACCTCGCACACTCATACCGTCCATTCATTCAGATCCGTCTTGCTTCTATTCATTAGAGCAACTGCGCGAATTGTTAGTGCCAAATAGAGGCCTCCAATCGGATCGCGAAGTTCATTCCTTTCTTTACCTCGTACTCGAGCTGTTGTCTCTCGCATCTGATAATTAACCGCTCAGAAATTAGTTATAGAAAAGGAAAGCACTTCTTGATCCGGTAGGAGGTTCCTATTGCCAGATTGTCCCACGCCAAGTTGGCAAATTGACATTTCTGCACAGATACAATGTATGTATGGCTCGTTAGTCAATGACCGGATGGTAGAGAGGATCTGTTGACGGGAAGACTTTTCCATGAATAGAATGAATGTCTTACTGGGTCTCTGCTCTCTGCTCGCTACTTGAGTCCTTTTCGGCTAGTCTCTCGCTCTTGCGCACTTGGAAATGCATGCCCATCTTCTCGCTTTGTCCTCTTCTTCTTCTTCTTTTGATGCTTACTAGGGTGGAAGTCACGCGCGTTATGGACATTTGCGCCGTAATGGTGCAATGGACAGATGTGCCATCATTCCCCGGTGTCCAATCACCATTATGGCGCAATTATCCACGACGTCTTTCTTGTCATGTCGACTGACTTACAACGGGGGTTTGCGTGAAAGCCAAGAATGCGGTGGATTATTGCGCCGTAATGGTGAAATAGACCATCATTCCCGGAGGCTCAAGAGTCCATTTCACCATTATGGCGCAAAAATGTTCATGACGTCTTTCTGGTCAAGTCAACTGGTTTACAACAGGGATTCTCTTGAAAATAGCCCTAATCAATCGTGGGTTGATGAATGGCAGACACTGCTTTCTTCTCTTACTGAATCTTCTTCATTCTTAGCACGTGTTTGTCTATGTGCAGGTGGCAGTGGGCCAGATCCACCCTCTTTCTCTGTTCTTTCTCCTCTTTTCATCTCACCCGACACCCGATACGTTGACAGAAGAACTCCCGTGAGCTCATCGCTAGGTATCGTCTACAGAACCACGAAGTGCATTCCTTTTCTCTAAGTCATTCTAGGCGATTGTCTATCAGTGGCAATAGAAACTCGCTCCTGATGATTGAAATTATCCTTTCATCCCACCCGACACCCGATACGTTGACTGAACTCCTATGAGCTCATCACCCTTGTATGTTCGTGTTTCAAGATTAGACGAGGCTAACATTTGCGTCTAAATTCAGTTCATTTTTACCTTTTATTCTGAAAAAGAAGAGCACAGTGGACAATTTTGCCGTAATGGTGTCATGGATCAATAGCGCCTTCGTCGTGGTCATTATCACAGCACAATTGTCCATTTCTTGCAATTGTCGATGGCGCCCCTGTCTGTCATCACCTTTCACATCAAGGATCCTCTTGTTCTTGCCCGTCATCTTTCACTTGGTCTTTGAAACGAACCCATCAATGTAATCGTTGGGAGATTTGGCCTCGTAGTAGCTCTATGCATGCGAGCTGTCAAACATTAGTTGATTCAAGTGTCGGGTGAAAGACAGAAGCGCCATTTTGCGCCACAAAGGTGAAATGGACCAATGCGCCACGAAAATGACGAAAATGATGGCGCATCAGTCCTTTCACCGTTATGGCGCAAAAGTCAACGGTGCAATCGTTCTCCACCCTCAAGTTTCATACACTGGGCTCGATAGTAGGAATGATTGGAGGCAGTCTTATCATAATCTCATAATCAATCTCTCATTGCTTTACGGCTCATTGGGACAACCGAGTGGGTGAAGGCAAAGGTTTCTCAATCGGTAGCAAAGGGCATTTCTTATTCGTCTAATCCCCTTGGAGCGGTTGTCTCTATATCAGATAGAACACAGATCCGAAAGGTTTAGACAAATGATAAATGCATTTTACTACCGATTTAGAAACCCTAGCCCTCACACACTCTGGTGCTCCATTGTGCCGTAAGGCAATGAGAGATTTATTATGAGATTACGATAAGACTGTCTCCAATCATTCCTACTATCGAGCCTCCCTATGAAACTTGAATTACTAATATTTCCACCAATTAAAACCCTTAGAGAAGACGCATTTCCATTGTCCTTCTCCCCTTTCTGTCAGCCCGGCACCCTTACAGTCTTCTCATCACACTTCCGAGGAGAGCATTTGATGAATGGCCTGTCTTCCCTGCTTCCGTCTACTCCAGTCTTTCTCTTCTCTCACTGTCTGATCCTCTCTCATTCACATGCACTACCTCCACTCCTTGTCTACTATTCCCTTCTCTGGCCGGTCGACCGTTCATTCAACCACAGGCTGCCTTATTTCACACCCCATTGCGCATGTATCAGTCAGCACATGTCTGGTTGCCTGCACCCGACCATCCTCCACTCAAGTGCACACAGAAACAACTGTCGGTTTGTCGTTTGACAGATTGACAGCTTGACAGTTTCATTGGTGACAGTTTGAAGCTGTCACACGGTAAACCGACAATTTTTGTGATAGTTTTTTTTTCTGTGTGTGTTCTTCGTAGGTCTCTTCTAACTACTTATCGTTTCGGGGTTGAATGCATCCAGCCAACGTGATCATTTTGCGAAGTTAATATTACTGGAGAAACTGTTGGAAATGCCGGATATGAAGCTCTTTCTAGACTAGCCTTGAAAGTCTGACTGGCAGTTGATACCCCTAAGGGGCTAAATTCTTGAATTCCGATGCAACTTCAGATGTCAGAGAGGCTTCGTAGTTCTCCTCTAAATACTTATCCCTTCCGGATTGAATATCAACTAGGGTGTCCCATGCGTCTTTTAGTACATTCATCATGTATGTACTCTCCGGGGTGCTGTTATCTATAAAATTAAGACATGACCTACTTCAAAGAGTAGAGACATGGCGAATGCAGTAAAAGACTCGCATTGGACGGCCTACTATCACCGTGATCGCTGTGATCTGCTGCAAGCCCCTGTCTTCCCTCTCCATCCGATCACCGCAAGGTGGTTGCTGCGTGAGGTGCACTTATCCCCGCGTGTTCTCATCCTTTGAAGCTCGTGAAAACGATACCATCCCACTGTCTCGACAGTGTACTGTCTTGAAGACCGGTGCAACTTGAGATGTCAGAGTGGCTACGTAGTTCTCTTCTAACTACCGGTCTCTTCTGGATCTATCCAACCACCGTGACCTGCTGCAAGCTCCTGGCCACCAGCTCCGCAAGGTGGTTGTTGCGCGGTGCACTTATCCTTTGAAGCTCGTGAAACAGATACCTTCCTACTGTCGCGACAGTGTCTCTAACCACTCTAGCCCTCTATCATGATCCTCCACTCCTTCGCTTCCGTAAGGAAAGGCGGTAAAGAAATGGAGACGACCACCTGTGGAGGGGGAGGGGAGAATTGACCGGTGGTGGTCTGCTTGACATTGCATCCCCCCTCACTTTTTACAAGCGCTCACACACGCGGCCACCTGCTAGGTATAGGTTAGGGTTTCTAACACGGTAGTAAAATATATTTCTTATGCTTCTAATTTATTCGGAACGGTTATCTATTACTCGTAGAGAAAAACGCTCCGCGGAAATTTGGCGAACTTGACTACCGTTTTAGAACCTCCAGTACGGTTATCTAAAAATCTTGTTTGTCTTTTTAAAAATCGTTTACAATCCTAGGCTAGACCATAGACTGTAAGAAAGTGCCCATGAATCATTGTTGATCCGAATACAACTCTGACTTGTCATTTTCCCCTGGTATTATTATTGTTTTGACGTATGTTGGAGACAGCGAGGTGATGTGATGTTGAGGCGAAGAAGAAGAAGGAGGGCCAAGAGGAGCAGGGGGAATCAACCCAGCTGCCAACCTTCGCGTCTCTTGTCTCTTTCTCTTGCCCCCATCCATCCGCTGACTGCACTTCACACCTCCATATTGATGCGGATAGTTGGCCGAGTGGTCTGAGGCACCAACGGTCATTCCGACAGTCCCGGGTTCGATCCCGGCGTCCAACACAGCTAAATTCTTTCAAATCAACCCAGCTGCCAGCCTTCGCGTCTCTCACTGTCCTCTGCGTCTCTTGCTCTGACTGCACTTCACACCTCTCCTCGCTGTCTCTCTTTCGTTGTAGTAACTGGAGCCATCCTGGATCAAATGTGATGGGCTAATCTGTCTCCTCGTTCATCCTAGGGTGTCACAAATGGGAATAAATTATTGACAGCCGTTCATTTCTGTCCGTCTAACTTCATCCCTTAGGGTTCTTCTCTACATTGCGGCGACCGTAGGACGGCTACAAATGAACGGCTGTCAACTATTTCCCATTTGCGATACCTTAGTGAATCCCCTCATTTCTTGGCCCATTCTCACCTTTCCGTCCGTATTTTGCGGTAATTGGCGTCTTTCCCCACTAAGCCAGTCGGCCTTGTTTTGACCGCGGGTTTACGGGGGGGGGGGGGGGGGCGGCCGCGGGGACCCAGGGGGGAGAGTGTTTGGGGGCCGGCATGTGTGGATGGTGGGCGGTTGTGTGTGGGGTGAGCGGGCTGTCGTAAAGGGGGTATGAGGGGGAG
>JACMIF010001779.1:0-21493 GCA_014805445.1 Diplogasteroides magnus | reverse complement strand
AAGCGAGTTATGGCCATTCAAAAATCTCGAGATGTCTGCGTTCGAGAAAATATTGCTCTGGGCGACCCAATTTTTCAGCACCAATATTGATAGAGGATACAATCACCACATGTGGTGGACACTTCAAAAAAATATACCCCATGCCGATCCTTGATCAAAATTTTTTCACACCGTGATACCATATATACATGGTCACCATGTATATCATGGTCAAATAATTAGAAATTATTTTTTTTACAAAAACATTTCTAGAGGAGACGAAAATGGAGCTATATTTATGTGGTGGTGGCAATAGCTTTTCCCAGGATCGGGCCATAATATGGCAACTTACGGTAGATCAGCCATCGCCGGCGTAGAAGTTGCCGACATTCGCGCTCCACCTCCAAAACGGCCTCACGAGAATTTTGGATTTTTGTTGTATGAAGAGCTAGGCTCATGAATTTTTCAGGAAAGTTACCTGACTACCCCAAAATAATTATCGGATACTTAGACAGTCATTTTTCCTATGCGCCTGTGCAGGCCGGTCGAAAAAGTGCAGAAAATGGCAAAAAGTGGTCATTTTTGCCGATTTTTCCTGCAACGGGAAAGAGACCTAAAATTTATATCTAAGTTGTTTTGAAGTAACCCTGAGGTAAAATAAATTCAGTAAAAATTTAAGATGATTTGGACCCCTCAAGGCAAATAGGCAATGTTTTGAAAACCCATATGAGACTCTTCGAATTATGGGGAAGCGGCCACTCGAGATACAGGGTCGCCCATTTCAGCATAAACGTGCCCTGTAGTCAGGTATTACCAAAAAAATTTCATAGAGATTCGATAACTTTGAACAAAGTTATGGCCAAAACAAAAAGTAAAAGTGTCCCTTCACCTAGTCACAGTAGTGTATATATGATGCAGCGCACATAAAACACTGTATTGAGAGCCCTCTGTATTGAGCAGAGCTCATACACCAATTTTCGATGTCTTCTTGAAAATGCGAATCCGCTGAAATATTTCATTTTTGGATAAGATATCATCTGAACGATATATGAGGTATCTCGCTTCTGCGAAGAGATCGGTGAAATTTAAAGGAACCACGCTATTCCTCTCCTAAAGGACTTTTAAAAAGTCTTTATTCCGGGGTCAGGGGGATAATCCAAGGGGGATGTGGTCGTGCCGGTGGACTGCGGGCCAGTCGATTAGGAGTTACACCCTGGCGTTCCAAGCGTTTTCTCCAGGGGATCTTTGTTCGCGGGCACCTAAAGGACTATCTGAATATAAATATACTTTTATGAGGTTATTATCAAAAATGTTATGAAATACCGCCTAACTTTTGAGTGAAAAGTAAAGATTTTCATTGCTATATCGATTCGATAAAAATATATGCGTCATATAACCTATATTTTCAGAATCAGTACATCAAACTGCATATATGGATGTGTTTTCATAGAATTTTAGGACCTAAATTCTTAAACCGTGCGGGCATCTAGTACATTACATGTAAGTTTAACACAACCAGCCATAATTCTAGTGTGGGGCAAGTTCAATCTGTTAGCAAAAGGATTTTTCATTTCGCATCTGCGTAATTCATTGCCCGGTTGTGCATGTTATTTTAAAAAATGTTCCTGGAAGTTTCGAATAATTTCGGTTTATTGGCTATAACTTGTTTGTGGATTTAGTGCAAGAGCCGCAACAACGCTGGTTTCTTCAGGAAAAGATGTTCATATTTTTGGAATTCCCAAAAAAGTTATGGCAAAAATCTTTTTTATGGGTCAAATTGGCTTTAGGAGATTAGTCTGTGACGTCATAAGAATAAATAACGTCACCACCCACTAATTCGAAACATACAGTACCGCCCGTAATCCAAGGACACCGGCCCATTCAGAATCAGCGGAATGGGCCGTTTCCGATGTGTCCGATGCTATAACTTCTTAATAACTTTACAAAACGGGTCAAACACTGATGTATGATTTTTAGGGGCCATAGCGGATCAAAGGATAGCGATTGGTGCAATTGGGAATATTGCCAGAGGGCAAATGGCGGCATTCCTTTTGATGTACCATGATTTTAATTAAAAGTGGCAGAAGTAGAGTTATTATGTTCATTTTAAACAGCGGGAATTCATTTTCGTGCTATTAGGACCTCATTCTACCAATTTCATCCCAATATCTGGTTGGGGAAGCGAGAAATGAAGGTGATGTCCAAAGCATGAAAAGAAAGTGGCACAAATTGCATATCATTGCAAAGATCTCATCGAGTACATTCCAACTACGTTAAACTTGTCTCAAAAAATGACCCCTCAGGGCTAAAAATGAGCCAAAACCAAGGCCAAATCTTAAGAACACCCACTTTCGGAACGGTGTAACTCGCTTCCCCATATAGCTGCGATCCTGAAATTTTGGAAATGTATCATTATAGAGTCATAGTTGAGAACTTTATAACTGTGAACGAAGTAACCGGCCTTCTTCCCCATATGAATTACTCATTAAGTTGGAGTTTTCCCTATCAAGGCAACCTGGCGTAAATCGATTCCCCATGTAGCATATGAGCTGAAACTTGGCCATAACTTTAACAGGGCGGTATATTGTATAAGTCAGTCGATGGAACCGTCGAAATCAACCATCTTTGCATCGTAATCGAGCCCTACCCCCAAAAACGTTGCGAGGAGGCCTCTTTGTGAGGTCGCCGGTCGCTTCCCCGATATCCAATCGCCATGAAATTTGCGAAACCATTAATCGTAAAGTAAATAATATGAATCATGCGAGACACACATCATAATCAACCGTTTCACCATAGCAATCAACTTTGAAGTGCGCATGTTGTGCATGGATAATGAAACCCCAACCAGATATTGGGGTGAAATTGGTAGAATGAGGTCCTAATAGCACGAAAATGAATTCCCGCTGTTTAAAATGAACATAATAACTCTACTTCTGCCACTTTTCATTAAAATCATGGTACTTCAAAGGGAATGCCGCCATTTGCCCTCTGGTAATATTCCCAATAGCACCAATCGCTATCCTTTGATCCGCTAGGGCCCCCTAACAATCATACATCAGTGTTTGACCCGTTTGTAAAGTTATTAAGAAGTTATAGCATCGGACACAACGGCCCATTCCGCTGATTCTGAATGGGCCGGTGTCCTTGGATTACGGGCGGTACTGTTTGTGGACCTGGTCATTTTAATGCAATAGGTGTTTGATAGTAGAACTCAGTTTCCGTCGTCCAGGAACTTTTGGAGCACCCTAATATTATATATTAACGATCGTTAAAAATGAACATGGACAGCTGGGGAATGGCGCCCATTTTTCTAACGTAATTGTGCTTCCTCCTTATGTCTAACTTCATTCCAAGCGGTCGTCTCTGTGGTTTACAACCGGACAATGACGCAGATGCGAAATGAAAAATTGTTTTGATAACGGAATCGACGAAGCCAACTCAATGAATTCCTTCATTGGCAGCGTACAAGGATTGCGGTTATTTTGGGATGATTGCGAATTGGCTGAAGGGAGTGCATCTAATGATAATGCAGTTGCATTTGTGAGGTGCGTGAACACATACGATATACACTATTGGACATGGGTCATTTGCGGGTTTTTAAAACTCTTCTTCTCAGCTCCGATAATTAGTTTTGGGTAGTCGGGCAACTTCCCTCCCTGAAAATTTCATGAGCCTAGCTTTTCATCTGATTTTTCTGTGGAAACCATTTATCCCACGTACACAATACCTAGCTCGCTAAAAGTGAGTTAATCAAAGTGGTTCAGTGGAAGTCTCAAAGACCCCACTACGTCCCTCAGAAATTTCATACCAAAATCTTCACAGGCGACTTCACAGCGAAAATATATTTGGGCCGTATTTTGTGCAAAAAACGGGTGTTTCTAAACACGGAAAGGCACGCACTGACCAAGAGCTTTCGAGATGAAATTTTCACAGGCCAAAGGCCTTGGGAAGAGATGTCTAAAACATGTTTCAGTTTTAGCGGAAGAGTGCTGTAAAACGAGAATACAAGAAAATGGCCCGGAAAGGTAAAAAATCGATATTTTCAAAACAGCCCAAATGATATATAGCGATAGCGCATAAAAAGTTGAGTAAAACGCACCTATTTTTGACCTCTGAAAAAAATCCTTGCTCGAAAAAATGGCAAAAAACATGTTTTTTGGGCAAATTGGTGCATTCCTTTACGTTATATCTCCTTTACACGGCCAGATAAGGGCATACTCCAACGAGCAAAATTTATTGGCTTGAGACCCATTATCATATCCGCACACAAAATCGAGGATCCGAGACAAAATACTTTCCTGATTTTTTAGGGGTCCCATGTGAAAATGGTCCAAAAGTCAAAAAATAATTTTTCTCAAAAATGTCTGAAAACGATTCTAAAAATTAGTTTAGTAATTTTCGAGTCGATTGGTAGTCATTTGAAGTAAATCCATTTTTTCGACTTTTGGACAATTTTCACCATGGGGTCCCCCCTTACCTCCAAAAAATGGGAAAAAAATTTTTGTCTCGGATCCTCGATTTTGTGTGTGCATAATGCTAGAGGGCCTCCAACCAATAAATTTTGCTCCTTGGAGTATGCCCTTATCTGGCTGTGTAACGGAGATATACTGTGTTATCCAAAAAGAATTTCTCAAAAACACGTTTTTCCCATTTTTTCTAGCAAGGATTTTTTTTCAGAGATCAAAAATAGGTGCGTTTTACTCAACTTTTTATGCGCTATCGAATGATATATCATTTGGGCTGTTTTGAAAATATCTATTTTTGGCCCATTTTGACCCATTTTCCTTGTAAAACGCTTGTTTCTCGTTCTACAGCACTCTTCCGCTAAAATTGAAACATGTTTTAGACATCTCTTCCCAAGGCGTATGGCCTGTGAAAATTTCATCTCGAAATCTCATGGTCAGTGCGTGCCTTTCCTGTTAAGGAAAATCATGGTAAAATTGGCAAAGTCGCCAGTGAAACTTTTGGCATGAAATTTCTCAGGGATGTAGTGGGTCCCTTGAGACATCCACGGAACCACATTGATTAACGCACTTATAGCCAGCTAAAATATTTTGTGTACATGGGAAAAATTGATTCCACAGAAAAATCAGATGAAGAGCTAGGCTGATGAAATTTCCAGGGAAGTTGCTAGACTACTCAAAAATAATTATCGGCTACTTAGACAGTCATTTTTCCTTTGCTTCTGTGCAGGTAAGTCGGAAAAGTGCAAAATGGGGTCATGTTTGCCGATTTTCCTGCAATGGAGAAGCGGCCTAAAATTCCAATATAGGTTGTTTTGAAAGGTCCCTGGGATGAACTACAACATATACAAATTTGGCATCATTATCAAGAAGAGAAAAAGTAACCCGCCGATGACTTATGTCCAATAGTTTATACGTGAAATAAATACAGATCTTTTTCGAAAACTTAGAGCTGAGATAAGAGACACTATCTGACCGGAGTGAGATACCAGACCAGAGGCTTGGCACAGCAAAAAGTTAACCATATCTGAAACTTTTGTCCCTGACTAAGTCGACCACGCTGAGTTCAATGGCACACATCTCATTGTCTGAAAATGAGTTTGAGAGGTAGGAAAAATCGGCAAAGTGCGGACTCGAAAATTTAAACTTTTTTCCTAGGCGTCCAAACCCTATACAAGTATACTGATTCTTGATCGTCTCGACGAGATGAGCATTTTTGCTGTTGGAACCTAGCCATGAAACTCAAAACTGACAAAGTTAGCATGGTGCATCGGAAGAAAAAGTGCCGCCCTGAAAAAAATTTGGCTTAAGTGTAAGCATATCATTTCAAAATTAGGTTCAACGATTACATACCTCAAGATAGTTTTGGTTCAAAATTAGGTAGCCCTCTGACTTCAAAAACGTGGTCAAACTGGGTACATTCGAATGCTCGGTTTCGAATCAGCCGTGGTCAAACATCATTTGCAATTTTATTTCGAGGTTCCAGAAAAACTTCCAAAACAAAATTTGCTTCTTTTGATGTCCTCTTTTGATTTCCGTCCAATAAACTAGGGGCTACGTTGAGCACTTGAACTCGTGAGTTTTAATAACCGGCAAATGACCTATGTCCAATATTACATACGACGGAAACTTATAACTAGCGGTGCTTTGGGAGCACGCATAATCTAGACCAACATTCATGGCGTTATGGTTTCATCAGGTCTAAAAAATAGTGGCCACGCTTCTGACAGCCAAAAAGGATGAGTTTTTGAGGGGTCATAGCGCTAGAGTGATGGTCATCATAAAAAATTACCGTTTAAAATGCTAGTGGATTTGCTTTCCATGGCCATATTTTGTGTGCTAACGTAAACAAACCAATTGCAGATGTCACCGTAGCTTGTTCTCTTTACAAAACGACCGTCTCATGGATCTAAACTTCCTTAATGGAAGCAGGTTCTCTCGTTATCTGCGTTATTTATGTATATAACATTTGCGTCGTAATGGTGAAATAATAAGAAACACCATCAGTTCGCAATAAAGAGTTTAATGCACCATTGCGGCGCAAATTTTGTTGATGTGCATATTTTTTATGAAAGAGAAAAGCATCATGGGCATTTGGCCCATATTGGTGAAATTGATTGCGCGGTATAATATCAAGGTTCATATATTTTACAAATATGGGAGAAATGTCCAATGAAAGCGAGTCTTTCACTCTTTTGTCTTTCATACATCTATTTATGCATTCCAGGCCATCTAAGATATATTATACGTGTCCGCACGTCATGAAATGCTGCGAGAGAGCGTGCTGCGAGGAGCCGAAGAATATACTGTAATATTTAAGAAAACTAAATTCATAAGAATGTTTCTGCTCTATAATGTAGTGTTCCCTCGATATTTTGGGAATGACATTTGAAATTACTCATACATGACAAGACTTAGTCTTCAAGAGCTTTCAGAAATAATTTGGGTGTCGCTAATGAGGCCGCGCCGCTCCCGGGAGCAAGCGAAAATGGTGGGAGTCCCATTTAACTTTGCATAAGATCTGGTTCGGATAATGAATGCGTCTAACTTTTTCCGCTTTGAGTTTCATGACAAAGTGTCAACAACAAAAGGCTATCTCATCAAGAGTATTCCGCTTCTATATACACTATCGGAAATAAGTCACCAGTGGATGATATTTTCTCTAATATCTTCACTCTAAGTTTTCGAAAAAAATCTGAAATTTTTCATGTGTATACTAGACCACATGACTGATATTTCCTGAATTGGACGGCCCTGTATCTCGATTGGCCGCTTCCCCATAATTCGGAGAGTCTCATATAGGTTTTCAAAACATTGCGATTTTGCTGTGAGGGGTCCAAATCATCCGAAATTTTTAATGAATTTATTTCACTTCAGGAGTACTTCAAAACAACTTAGACTCGAATTTTAGGTCCCTTCCCCATTGCAGGAAAAATCCGCGAAAATGGCCCCTTTTAGCGATTTTTTGCACTTTTGCGACCGCCCTGCACACGGGCAAAGCAAAAATGACTGCCTAAGTAGCCGATAATTATGATGGGGTAGTCAGGTAACTGCCCTGAAAATTTCATTGCCCTAGCTCTTCATACAACAAAAATACCTTTTCAGAGGTACCCCTTTTTGGGGCCGCCTATTGATGTCTGCAACTTCTACGCCGGGAATAGCTGATCTACCGAAAGTTGATATATTATGGCCCGATGCTGGCAAAAGCCATAGCCAACACCGCATAAACATAGCTCCATTTTCGGGTCCTCTGAAAATTTTTTCGTGGTCTTGATTTTGAAAAAGTAAATCACCATGATACATGGTCCAAATCACCATGTATGGGGTATCATGGTGCGAAAATATTTTTATCAAGGATCAGCATGGGATTTACTTTTTTGAAGAGTACACCACACATGATTATTGCACAATAACTTTGTATGCTTATTCCTTTCCGCTTCAGAACATTGGAGGTGTTTGAAGATCATGGCCATATATCCAACGCAGGTATGCTTGATGAAGCCTGCTTCTTGCTGTAGAAAAATCCAAACATAGAGAAAATACGATTTTTTTAGTTTTTTTGGTCTCAGAAAATTTTTTTTGACACCTATTTTTTCTTACTCCCCAGGTGGTAGAACGCAAGAAAAAGTGGGTCATTTTCCCTTGCCCAAAAAAAGTGAAAAAGTGGCTAAGGTCACCATGTCACCACTCCGCCCACTTTTAAGCCTTAACCTGTAAGTCTAGTAAACATAGTGTGCACTCTACTCCTTAAGTACTCTTCACTGTCCCTCGGTAAAACCTGCTTCTTGCTGCAGAAAAGTCCGAACATGGCATATCGCAACCAAAAAATTGGAAAAAAATAAAACTCAAAAGCCGCACTTTTTGAAGATATTTTTTTTCATTACTCGTCAAGTGCTTTCGAACGATACATGTTAGGATCAAAAACCGCACCTACGGTTGTGACCATTACCTTGTGAAAGTTGATACTGAAAACCATCTTTTATTGGAATTTTTTTTTTCGACCAAAAACCGTGGAATCCATTGTTTGAGAATTTTATTGTGTCGAAACAACCTTGACAGCGATAAGATGTTAGTTGCATCTTTCAAAACTACACTTGTTTAGTGCATATGACTTATTTCATACACATATGACAAACCGCAAAAATGTAGCGATTTTTTCAATATCGCATGTGTAGCCCGATGTCTGCCGGGTACCATGTTTGGCCACCTCTCGTAAAGGGATCAGACATCCTGTTCGCTATCACTTGATAGTATTGTGTAGTAGTTTCGTTGTACATTACACTGACTTCATATCAGACTCACGTGACTACGTGGAAAAAGAATAGAAATTTTTGCAGTAGTGACCTCGTGCATGCTATTTTCCATTTCTTCGATCTCGCAAATGAACCAGACGCAAGGGGTCCGTACTTGGTAGTTGTGCAATCACCACTCGTGGTGGACAGTTCAAAAAAGTATACCCCATGTCGATCCTTGATCATGGATTTTTCACGCCATGATGGTGAACCCTATACATGGTGAAAAATGATCCAAGACATTCGAACGAAAAAATGGAGACTTTCCGCAGTTAGTTTTGCGACAAATCATAGTGGTCTCTGTAGCTCTTGAGTTGCTCTTTAAGAATATAAAATAAAATAGCTATGCATAGTGAGATTTTTTTACTGGACAATAATTTGTCTACAAAATGAGAAAACTGATTTTTGGGAAAATAATTTCTAATTTTGTTAATTCTGGTCTAAATGGCCCGTTCATTTTTTTGTTATGAAGCAGGTAGCAGTGCGAATTTATGTGCGAAAACAGGGCGCACAATTTCAAGTATAAAAAATTATGATTTATTGAAGATTCGACATTTTTCTCGGATTTTTCGCAGTTTATATCTTTTCAGCGGAGCGAGATGCGACAAACAAACAATTTTGGTAGTAGTACATAAATGCATTTATGCAACCTCCAAAAATATCGAACCTTCAAAGCGATTTTGAATTTTTGTCGAAATATTGTGATATTTTTGTCGAAATATTGTTATTCGAACTGAATTTACAAAACCTTTACCTGAAAAAAATACAAAAATTGCCAAGAATATGGAAAAATGTGCTCAAATTTGACGTTTTTTGCTAAGTTTCCATTCGGTAAAATTTCGGTAAATTTAGAATTTTTACCGTTTACCGAATCGGTAAATTTTTACCGAAAAAATTCGGTAAATTCGGTAAAACGGTAAATCGGTAAACGGTAAACGCACATCCCTGATTCACACGTATTCCTGTAAGAAATGATTTTTATCCTACAGATAAATGCACCATGTTTACATAACAAACTTCTCCTTGATAGGAGAATCAGGCTGGTCGAAAAACAACTTCAGATTCTTCTCTATGAACCAGAAGATTCTATCGTCATGAGCCATCTCTTCAAAATTGTCGTCCATTTCCTCATCGTTTGTATTGCATTCTTCTTCCCATTCTCCTAAGTCGTCCTCCTCCTCTTCCAAATCATCATCCTCTCGCTTCATTCGTAAACTTGGATCTTAGCTATGTTAGGTATGTTAGCGGAAAAATTTCAACGGAAAAAAATAGCAAAAACGTTCTACACCAGTTGGGCATCGAATCCGAGCAGTTCTGTGGGTCTGCGGCAGTCATTAGTAAATTTCTTGGCGGTTCTTTTTAGCCATTAATATTTTTGCGTTGATCAGCAACTGAGCGAGAAAATCGGCTCTGAATGAGCATAAAAAGGGTTTTTTGGGCCGAAATCGTTACTATGACGACTATATCAAAAGTGTTGAACTGAAAAGTTTCTTATCTTTTCATAAGGAATCGAAATATGTGCTATGTGAGGTGGTAAAAATCCGATTTGAAAAAGTCGATTTTCGGAGGAGTCAACTTTGTGACGTCACATCTCGACGATGACGTCACTAATCAAAAATCGGAAGCGGCCATTTTGTTCGCCATCATCGAAAGTACCCTTGACCAACTTTTGAGTATATGTCAAACAAAATGTTGTGCCAAGGGCCGGGGCAAGCTTGTTCGGATCTCTCAGATAGTGTCTCTTATATTTCTCTGATCCTCTTTCTCGAAATTTCTATCTTCCCCTGTGTCAAAAACAGAAGCGAGGCATTTTAGACTTTATGCAGTAGTTGAGTTGCGATGAATTATTTCAATTTCTTCTGCGGAAGATCCTGCGAAAGAATTGCTTCAGCTTCGACTGTTTCTTCTCTGGTTCAACCGTTTCATTTTCGTCTTCATTTGGAGTCTCCAGATTTGGTTTGGAATCCTCAGGTCCAGAATTCGCTTTCTCCTTCACTTTCCTCCTCTCTTCTTTCCTCTTCTTGCTGCGTTCCTCCCTTCTCTTCACTTGATCCAATCTATAAAAAAAAATTTTTTTAAATCAATTTTTAAATTCGCTGATTAAAAAATCAGAACCAATGCACGAAACTGCTAATTTTTCAAGCAATAGGGTCTCATTTCGACCGATTCTCGTGTATCATTGTCAGTTAAGTGGATATTATGAATCGTGAATAAACTGAGGTTCGGAAAATGGACTAAAGAAAATAAAAATGAAGTAATTACCGCGTGCGATACATTTGCAGCACATTGGGATCGTAGACGCGATCCGACCATTCTAATCCAAGTATTGATTCCATCGTCCACGATGACTTCATTCGCAGCATTAACTTCTTTAATAAATATATCAGGACACATTTTACAAAAATAGCTTTGCACGTATAATGTATGTTTTGCTGTGATTCAGAAAAGGAATATTTATATTTAGCGATCTAATTTTTTGATCAATATCTTTCTGTAATTAGCTTTTAAAAATTCATAGATACATAAAATAATACATATTTACATACTGTACGCAGTAGGGGTTCTAAACCGGCACTTCCGGTCTACCGGAATGCCGACATGCAAAAAGTACCCCGTACTGCCGCTCTCTGACTCTCGACCCTCGGAATTCCGGTCGGTGACACTCGATGGGCGGCAGTCCCGGGATCAGCCCGGGAGTGCCGGGGCGTGGCTTAAAATAGGGAAGAAAAATGAGAGAGTAAGGACGAACAGCGCACCGACCCTCATCAGGGGGAAAAGGGAAGAATGATCACGAGGGACTGAAGCAGGAAAAAGTGAAGAAATGGTATATTTCATACAATATTATTAGGCCCAAAAATTACGAAAAAATTCATCCTTGGTGAAGGATCTGTTTTTATGAACTTTATCTTATTTCATTGTTATCGATCTAATTCTGTTATCGTTCGATGATAGCAAACCATAACAGAATTAGATCGATAGATGCTCTGATGCTTTGTTATCGATACAACATTGAGTGGCTAGTTGAAGGAGGCCAAAACACCTGCTACACTGCTTTGGCCGTACTATTAAAAGTTCACGGTGGATGGGAAATCCAAAAATGTCAATGAAAGATGTGCCAGAAGATGATATAACGATAACAGAATTAGATCGATAACAATGAAATAAGATAAAGTTCATAAAAACAGATCATTCACCAAGGATGATTTTTTTTCGTAATTTTTGGGCCTAATAATATTGTATGAAACATACCATTTCTTCTCTTTTTCCTGCTTCAGTCCCTCGTGATCATTCTTCCCTTTTCCCCCTGATGAGGGTCGGTGCGCTGTTCGTCCTTACTCTTTCATTTTTCTTCCCTATTTTAGGCCACGCCCCGGCACTCCCGAGCTGATCCCGGGACTGCCGCCCTTCGAGTCTCATCGACCGGAATTCCGAGGGTTGAGGGCACCCATGACCGGCAGTTAATTAGCATAACTCCCGGTCAGGGAAATTTGTCAGCAGTGCAGAAATCGCTGCCGTTTTAGAAACCCTAGTACGCAGCGTAGGTTGAAGTATAGTGCGAAAATCAATGTATCCCTGAAAATTAATATTTATATTTTCTGAAATGATTTTGAAATAGATTTTTGACAGAGCATTGAACAAAAATCATAGTTATTATTGCAAATCACAATGTATGTATAGTAGAATATTCATTACTATAAAGTTGTGAAATACAGTCGATAAATAATATTATACATAAATAGTTAACACGTTTAACGATTACATTTCCTTAATTGTCCAGCCATCGTTTCTTATAGTGCTGCAGAGGTAGTCCTCACACTCGATGATCATCGAAATACAAGAATATGACAACGTTCGTCATATATTTAAGAGATATGGACGATCGCGTCATGCCCAATGCGTTTGGCGTCGCGTATTAGTATTTTAGTGCATTTGTCGTGTCTTTACACGATGAGGAGCGGCTTTGTCTGCATTTTGGAGACAACAGCTCAGCAGGCAGTAGAAACACGTCGAATGCACTTAAAGACTCAAATGCGACACACTACGTTTGACGCGTTGCGGTTCTCAAAAATATTATGACTCTCACCCATGGCGCCATGTAATTACGACCAACGATAGTGAAATATATATAGTTCGAGCGATTCATATTCATCGTAGAGGCTGGATGAATGTAGAGTAGAAAGCATTTCAAGAAGTTATCGCCACGTGCCTGTTCATACATATGTAACTCATATAGTAAATCATTTCTACCCATTTGCTTCATATTGATGTTTATAAATTTACTAACTTTTCCTGTCATATTTGTTATTTACATGTGCAAACTTACGAAAAAGGTCTTCCGAAGTAACACGGAACAGTAGATGAAATTGCTCGCAATATGGAGCGAGAATCGATCTGCACACGCTATACCTCTGAAAACAATTTAAGAGTCAGCCGTATGGATCAATGACGTCACACTGTGACGGTCACAGTATTCGAACAAATTCAAAGACAAAGGCTATTTATTTACCATATTGTCGTCGTTGACGAACACTGCGTCAGCTGTCATCGTAGGCTTTGGAAAGCATCGTAATGATATCTCCTGACTATTCGCAACATCGGTCATCGGATTCTCATCAGATTGTGAAATTTCGATAGGCAGATTCAGATGCTTGCTGAAAAAGAATATACAATTATCATATAAGGACAATTAAGATCAAAACAATCAATTTATGTATATATTGCATATATCAAGCTTGAAAACTTATTAAAATTTTCGCGAGTGACAGAAAGAAATTGTGAGCGAATTCGTACTCGGTATATCAACTTGTTTACTTGAATACTATTGGTTTTGGTCTTGCCTATGGTTGGCAATTTGACTGGTTATGGTTATGTTTCACAAAGATTTTATCTTCAAATATATAGTAGGGTTGAAACATAACCCGTAAAATAGAAACTGCCACCCTAGTCTCGCCCTCACCTCTGTTCAGATCGAAAATCGTATACAGCGATCGGATAGACTGTGCAATGAAGACGAAATGGCTCGTTCCCTTGTATCCGACGATCGATTATGTGAGTGTAGCTAATCTTCTCTCCCGTCTCCCATGTCACTGTTGCATCGTGCTGAAAAAGTGAGTTCGCCAAATATCATCCTCAACCGCGACGCATCCGTCTGCGCGCGCGGTCACGAACTCACATATCGCCTCCGTCCCTTCGAATTCTCAATGCAGGCGTGCAGCCCCCAAACTGTGCAACTTGCCGGAATGTCGCGATATAGTGATACTGTTAATGTACTAAAATATGAATATGAAAATTAAAAAAAAATTCGTGATACAATCTGAATCATAAATTCTGATAATATTCTAAGAATAACAATGATAACTATTTACCCGAAATGTGGTCCGTACTCTTTTACGGTTCCAATATGCATCCAGTATTGTTGTTCGTTCATCTTGGAATGCGACATGAATAATATAATCGCATATAAAACTACCGTGAGCCTGCTCGTTTTGACTCCGCCGTTAGTGTTGTTGTGTCTCATATTGCTGTAGCTCACAGACATAGGATCCGTAATGAGGAAATCAACGCAATTCTAAAGAAATGAATGAGCTTCAGTAGTTTTACTTCGTCAGAAGATGCGCATTAAATTTTCTAAATCAGTAACAAAGTGCATGTGTCATTCTATGGAAATATGTGTGTGGATGGCTTAAAATAAATAGTGTAAACCAAACAAATAAATAATGATGCCAATTTTAAGTTACCGCCTTTCATTGGACTATTATGATTAGTATGCTAACCTTGATGGAAAAGCTTTTGCAGTATTGAGTGTTGAAATGGGTGCACAACTTCTCTTCGAATGTGTCACTGAAATACAGGGGTATTTTGAAGACAAATCTAATTTTTAAGTGATTTTTTTAAAACATATGCCTACTTTTTGCTGCATAATTCCTCTTCAGGCCAAAGATATGGATCTGAAAGCATACAATTTAATTTAATTCATAAAAATTTAATAACAGAAAATCAATGCAATAACTTAATATGAGTTACATATTTCATCATCCATCGCCCCTCCGATGGAAGTTGACCGAGTGAAGTGAGGGTAGGATGAGTGAATGAGGTGGTGGACGGAGCGAATATGCATATTATCCAGTACCATTACACTATGGTGTCGCTAGTGGTGACCGGTCCCGAAAGTTCCGCAAGGGAATGAATGACGCCGTGCGGTTCAGCGGGACTGAGCAAAATGAACGCGGGTTCCGCGTCAGTTCCGCATTATTGCGGAACTTATGCGGAACTGGATCTTTTTTCGTTATTTTTCAACGAGTTTTCATGTCTGTGATGTTTCATGAATTTAAATTGTTGGTTCACATTTCCATAGGCATAGCCACATTTATTTATTGGACTGTGGTCCTTCACGTGTGTGCTGCTTTTTCGTTAGCATTTTACGCATTTTGGAAAATATATCATGGCCGGTTAATGCTTTCAATTCAAAATCGGATTGTCTAGCTCTTTTACATTATATATTGAATATTCATGACATAAGAGAATAATGGCAAAGCATTTTTGTTTCTTCCATTATAAAATAGATTTTTTAAAATTCAAACTGGGAATAGAACCCGCATTCGCTAATTATCACGCAGATCCTTTAAAGGAGCTGTGCCACGAACTTTTTCATTTCTAAACTGGAAGCGCCGTTCGATCTGTCTCCCTCTGATAGGAAGAGCTGCGAAAGTCGTACATTTTTACGATTTTTCTCTGATTTTATACAACGTGTAAAAGTTGAAGGGTATGGTAGGTTACGACGGATCTTTGATCAAGGAGAACTAGTGTTGGAGAATCTGGGGGAGGTGAGAGACCAGTAGATCAAAAGAGAGGCCAGAGAAATGAGACGGCAAAGGGGCGAGGAAGCGCCCTCGCGATGATCAGACTGTTCCCGAGAGTGAACGGAAAAGAGAGAGGGCACAGAGAAAAATGCAGCTATCTACCGTACACAACTGATCGCTCAATTCAATCGCTTCAAGAGTCAATACCTTCAAATGTTAACATTGTAAAGGTCTCTTCAAAGCCTATGCAATAATTTTGCTGAATAATATGTATGTTTTTGCTCTCATTAAACCTTACGCTCTCACCTATAAAAGAATGAAAGTTCGTGGCACAGCTCCTTTAACCACTGCGCCACTCCGACTGACGAAGTCATTTCGCTATATGTTTTCTACATAGCGGCGTCTCATTTTCTCATTGTTTTAACATTAAAATGTAACGACCGGTCATATCGTTCACGAATGGAATTCGAAACCGATGCGGAACCGGGAGTTCCGCATTGGTTCCGCATACATTTGCATTGCTAAGCGCGGTCACTAGTGACTCATTCTTTGCCCTCAACGGTCCCGGTCACCACGAGCGACACCCTACATTACATATTACAAAGCCGGTCAGAAGGCAAGTGAACGTGCAGAAATGATCTCATTCCTCTAGCCACAGCTCTCTCAAATATGCATTCTCTCACTAATTAAGTCCTAGCCGTCAAACTGAAGAATAAATCCAACAAAACTACAAATATTAGAGCAATTGTTGAACATTAGAATCATGGGTGCGATTCACTAGCCAAAAACCTTATTTTCAAAAGTATTGGAATGTTTGTTTGTGCAAACAGTTGTTATAGGGCTCAGTCGGTTTTCCCGAATGATCTTGTTGAAAACGTTGACCTAACCTAATGCTATTTATCACCAAATTGAATCTCTCTGTATTGGGCACAACGCCAAGGGGCTCATAATTGTAAATATCTCAGCTTTCTGAAAGACAATGCAGAAAAGGTTTTTGAAATCAATTTTCTCAAAAGATCTCCACAAAAGTTCTACTTGTGATAATGAGACCGTGGCGTTGTGCACAATATGCAATACTTCAATTTGAAGGTAAATAGTGTTGGTTAGCACAACGTTTTCAGCAAGATCATTCGGGAAGACCGTCGCAGCCCTATAACAATGGTTTTGCATAAGAATATTCCAATTAGGGTTCCCTTAAGAAACGGGATCACGGGATCCCTATAAGCAAATGCGAATTTACTATGACCGCTCTCTCGCCATTCCTCTGAAAAAATTAACGTCTTTCAGGGCCCCGTTAAGCAAATACACCGTTATCCGGGATCCCGAAAAGCAATTGCTTTGATAAGAGGACCCTAATTCCAATTCTCCTGAAAACAAGGTTCTTTGGCCATCAATGAATGAAGGCGCATCGGTTCACTTCATCATTACGGCACTAAAGTCTCTGTTCTGTCTTTCCTCCCATTCATGTTCAACAAGTTGCCATGAGGTCTGCGAACACTCCATCTGGCCAGTGGTTGTTTCTTGGTAATACTTATTTACTTAGTAAAATTTACTACCGATCTCTCTAATTCGCTGCATACATTGCCCTGTTTTTGTAGCCGATTCAAAGGTTACAATAGGATATTATGTCGCTCTCACTATTCCATGCCTTGGAACCGCTTGGAGAACCGACAACAGGAGAGAAGCGAGTCAACTTTCCATGACCACTGATCGGTCCTACAATTTGGTTGAGAATATAATTGGTTCGGAGAATTTATAGAAACACTGAGATCCTATCCAATCTGGTGGAAACTACAAAAATGAATAATTGCTTGCATGCAACATGACAGAGACATGAATGAAGAATGAGTGGAAGTTGAGTTCATCGTTTCTCCTACCGCTATCTAGCCTGGACCCCCGGAAGTACGCTCGGATCGAAACTCGCCCAATACTAACGTCTTTTGCACAATTTTTTCGAAACATTCAAAATAGCGATGCAAAGAAAAAAAATGCTTATTTAACCTCTCGATCGAATTTCCTCTAGAAAACATGCTGTCATTTGACATCACTCGTGGTTTCCGATGGTCAAGCCAAAATATATATTCGAGAAAAAAAAGATATCCAATGTGGGTTATGTTTCAATGCTACGAACCTCTGTGAAACATAATCCATAATTTATGTGCGTAAAGTAGTCAAACTGCTACCCATACTATGGAAGGACTTTTTCTGTTAAGCCCCTAAAGTTTCGTCGACAGGATTTGCGTAGATCTCTCACATCATGAATTTTATCTCGTGGCTAGGTCACGAAATTGCTGGTTCGGTGAGACGGCTTTCACGCCGACTTCATGTTTCGTTTTTGTATGGTTAGTAACTACCTATGCGCCGATGATGCGCCCAGACTAGTCCTTGAATCCACTCATTTAGTGCATTCATTTCTCCATAATCCGTTCCCAGCAGTTGAATCTCGCATATGATAGACAACCGTTCGAAATGTACTAGAGATAAAAGGACGCACTTAGTGAGTCGATTCAAGGTGTCCAGTTGCCAGCAAAAGGGAAGAAGTAAATATCGTTGATGAACTAACTATCTAAGGTTCTGCACGCTATATGCATATTCGCACAACAGTTGTCGATAGCTGTAAACTAAAACGTCACTTCTGGTGAAAATTCTTTACTCACGTGCTACGACCGCCATTCACGAACTAGTGAATCGTAGGGAGCTTTTGACTGTCTTTTGTCCGTGCTCTTATTCGGCCGTCTATAATATGATGCGCGAGAGAGAATGATTCACCGGTGCGCACGGACAAGAAACGGTCCATACGTTGTTCCGTAATAACAACCATTTATGAACTAGTTAAGCGCCCTCCGCAAATGACATTGTTAAGAAGCTTTTTTCAATTTCCTTATTCTTTAGGCATCATGTACATTCAAAAAGCGATCAGTGGCGGATTCATCTTTGAAATATTTCTTATCATTCTGTATCTTATGCTAATATTTTTCATATTTGCATCCGCAAATCCTTTCTTTCGAACGCCGTTCTTCCTATTTTTCTGCACCACTGGTGAGCCGATGTTATAATGGGCAAACGACAGGAGCGTCATGGGCATTTGCGCCATAGTGGTGAAATGGGCACATGTGGCGTGATGATGATCTGTTCATTTCACGACAATATCGCAAGTACAGCAAGGACCTCTTTTCAAAGAATTATTTGGTTGTCAAGAAAATAATGAGACTTTTGCTTTCTCTCTCTACAGTGATGCGGATTCCCGCTCTATGAGCGGGTATCACCGTGATACTCCGTGATACCCGAAGATCGCGCAACGAAATAACTTTGTTTATAGGAAAATTCTAAATTTCTAGACGCTCAGTTCAAGTCGGCTACTCTTTTCCTACCACAGTTTTAATGCTCCTGCTATTCTACGCTTACTCTGAGAAGCACATGGTGCTGGCTTCAGTTTGAAACGTTTTTGATTGACTCCGGTAATTCGAGCGTAACTCCGCGAATTTTGAGATTTGAGCAAGCTGATGACTCAGTCGCATCAGGCGTTCACTTGGCTATATTTCATTAGTTGACACTTATTTCCTATATCTTCTCCCCGAGATAGGAGCGAGTAAAATGTTCAAAAATGAGCGAAAACGCGCGAAATGACGTCACTGTGAAAAATCGCGCCAAGCCTCCAAGCGGCAGCAGAGACCCGTGGTGGTGGCCATAGTTAGTGTCTGATGTGGGGTGTCTATGACTATTGTGGCGGCCTGGCATCTTTCATTTGAAGAACGATATAGGGAGAGAAAGCGAAAGTCTCATTACTTTCTTGACAACCTAATAGTTCATTTGTCATTCGCGTAACTTCCGCGGAGCGGTTTTCTCTGCAACAACGGCTCTGCAGAATTGAGACGAATGAAAATTGCACTAATTGTTGTGAAAAGAGGACCGTAATGTACAGGGCTCGGTTTTCCTTTACCGTGTACGCAGCGTGGTTTGAGTAAGATAAGTATTTCAGGTTTGTTCGGAATGCTTTCGAGTGTGTTTTTCATGATTGGCGCTACAGTTGAATTTCGAGAATACGATTTCGTCTGGTACATAATCTTGCAGGTGATGTTTAAAAAAATCTGTCCCGATCCATTGAACATGGCTGTCAAACATGATTGACAGTTTGACTACTTTACGGATATATATTTCACAGGGGGTACATTTTCAAATTTATAGTAGCATTTGAAAATAACTCCAGTAAATAGTCAAACAATAGTAGAGACTCAACTTTCCACGACCACTGATCGGTCCTACAATTCGAAAAATTCTAATTGGTTCTGAGAATTTATCGAAACTCTGAGAGCCTATCCAATCTGATGATAACTACAAAACAAAGATTTGCTGGCATGCAACTTTACAGAAGCATGAATGAAAAATTAAGAATTAAAATGCAAAATAAAAATCGGCATTAAGACTGGGAATACATACGGCGTGATGGGCTCTACGATCGGAAAGATCATCATTCATTATCATCGTTATTCGGTGCTCCGAACCGCTTCATACTTGGAAAACGTAAACATTACTGATTATTGATTTTCAAACGGATGATTCACGATGGGAGAAGAAAAATGAAGTACATTTCTGGGTGTCGCATGCGAGGCCTTTTGTGCACGCGTCTTGTCTCGAACTTCTCTTTGAGGTGCAGTTGTCTCTGCATTTTATAGAATACCGCGCCGCTGAGGTTAGAGATTATGACGAATGCACTGAAAGACTCGCATACGCCACCCTATGCAGTGCATTTCTCATCGCCTAACTCCCTCTGAACGGTTGTCCACCACATGAGAGAAACAACGGCTCCGAGGGAATTAGAGGAATGAGAAATGCCCATCTGCTCCTTTTCCTGGTAGGCTCCTTGCCTACTGAAGATACTGCTTCAGCATTGGTCGAAAAGAGTGATTCTACTCTTTCTTCTCGCTCAATTTTTGATTCCTGGAGCTCTTTGCCTGCCTTTTGTGCTTACTGCCAAAGTGAATTATGAGAATTGCACTGATGGCCACGTAAACATTCATACACTCACCGACGAAACGAATAAGGTATGTTTTGGTGATTAATGTTGAAATTTTTCGTTTGTTAATAATGGTTTAGAAATCAATAAGCGAAGCTGACAATTTTTATGTCCAAATTCTCACGATTTCAGCTCATCAAATTCATTGGCACAGCTCTCTACATTATCTACATTGTTGCCGCTGCAATACTGACTGTGCTTTCAGTCTTGGAATTGTCGGCCCTGATGCGATTTGCAAAGGAGGTAAGTGATGATTGGAAAAGAAATTGTAGCTTTTCTACGTGACGCTTGCAAAATAGTACATTCGTGCATCAGTGAACCAACTGCACATTGACCGAAGATTTGCACATTCTATATAATTAAACATATGGAAGAAATACGAGGTCTAGTACTGAAATGCGTAGATGAAACTAAAACTTTTAGCTACATTTTATGAAAAAAATATTTAGTTTCAGAGAAATTAATATTTTTTCAGAGAGACACCAAACAGGACATATTGTCGAAGCAACAGAAGCTGATGCTGCTTACCCTGGAAAGCACTTTCACCCATGTAGTGAAATGCGCTCATCAGGTACGCACTTCATATCGTAGTGCTAACTATGAAAGTGTTGGTCTATAATAGGGTGTCGTAAACCGGTCCTGGGACTCCCGGCTAAGAAGAATGAGACCGTGCCGCTCCCGGGAGCAAGAGGAAAATGATGAGACTCCCACGTTAAATGGGACTCCCACGATTAATGGGAATCCCATATATCCTGAATCATTTTATGTACTGTTGATGCGTTTTACTGATTTCAACCACAATGTAATATTAGGGTGGGGCATAAGTTCGTGCAATTTTTTCATTTATTTTTTACCAACAAGTTTATATATCAATAACGCATCAATGCTGAGGGATATATTGGCCACGAAGCCTGATGACCTTCTAGTATCTCCCAGACAGCTTGG
>JACMIF010001778.1:9506-21496 GCA_014805445.1 Diplogasteroides magnus | reverse complement strand
CATGCACTTTACGGAATCACTTCTCTCCATTCCCATACTCTCTCGTTGTCAGAGTAGACCGCTCTGACGACGAGAAAGTGGGGGAATGGAGAGAAGTGATCCCGAAAGTGCATGCAAAACAATCTCCCTTTGTGGCTCCTTTAATCCCATTTTTACTAATAATGCATTTTAAGATATGCTTGTATCCTATATTTCAGACCTGTTATCCCGCCAAACGGAACCGTACTCGGTTACACCTACGAGTATTTCCCCTATTTCTTTCGCGATGAAATTTTGGGCAAGATGACGGGAATTTACTACGAACCGTGGCGAATTATCGGCATGCGAAAAGGCGTCCGCTTTGATATCAGAAAAGGAGACTACGATGTTCTCTTGAAGCATGAATTCAGCATAGAAGAGTTTGTTAAAAATTACATTCAGAGCAATACAGAATGGTCAAATGCTGTGTTCTATTGATGGCGCTGAGAAATTTGACCAGAAAATGGCAAGAACAACGAAAATATCATCACATTTTTTCGCCGGCTCCGTGAGTATTTCAAAAATTTAACGAGCTTGCAAATACGAAACATTATGTTATTATTGAAAAGTCCAGGACGGCCTATACGAGGCGGATTCAGTAAATCCACCGCACTATCTATGTTTCTGGTCTTTCAATACAATTGTTTGGCATTGCTGATACTTTTTGGCATCACAGTTATTTCTATCGAAATGATGAGGAAAATGACGTTACCAGGTGCAAAATATTTATTGAAATATACTATAATACAACATTACCTTTATATTTCAGATATCAATCCGCCAAGGTTATCCATGGTGATTTACCTAATGGGTCTCTTTCTCGTCGTTCAATATCACGCAGCCGCGTTCAATGGAAACGCAATAATCAGTTTTCCAAACAGAACGTTTGTATCTTTAATACTAACTGAACTATATATGTGTCACTATTTTTGTAAATGCTTTGAAGCATGTTTTTCAATTTACCATTACGTTTAAACGTGAATTTCAAAATAATATTAAATGCAAAATTGAGTTATCTTCCCTACGGTCGAGCTTCTCGAAGCAACCTCTGCTCGAAGGGAGGACACTCGAGAGATTGGCACATCTGTGTACTGACAAATCGTCAGTGTCTCGAATATTCTCACCGGACCTGGTCGAGCTCATTCGGCTGAAGAAACCATGTTGCATTTCGAGGTATAAAGCAAAAATATTTTCATGTCTACTTATTGGATTCATGCACATTCTGATTAGTCAGGCATTTCAGATGTGCAAAATGAATTAGGAATTGCTTTTCAGCATTTGCTTCCAACATTTCTTAGCTTAGCCAATCAGTCACATAGATAATATTCAATGCTTTCGTGTTACACATTTGCCCCGTAAGTAAAACTGCTCTTCAGATTTTATTGTCTCTCAGCGATTTCATGCCGTATATTCAATTGGGCAATCAGTTTTTGACTAGTCATTAGAATGCAACCATGTGGCGAAGAGTGCGTGTTGACATCATTTTAAATTTAACTGCGGGATAGCATTCGCATAGACAAACAGCGAGTATTTCAGAGTTTACATCGACAACTCTGCCGCAGGACAAGCACTGAAGTCCGTGGGGCAATTTGATTTCGAAAAGGAGCACTTCATCCTTTTCAATCTGGACATGGTCTCGAACAAATTCGTCGAATATGTGAACCAAATTCTACTGAGATTATTTAGAGAGGAACAGGTATATTGATTATATTTTTATGTATCTTTTTATTAAGTACATCTACAAGAATTTCACTTTTTATCTGTAATTAAGATGAAAGAGATGTGGATTTGGCGTTTTGCTCGAACTTTCATCCGAACAACCAAAAGACAGACCGGGCCGGTGATGCGCAATGAACAGCTAACGTTTGCTAAATTACATAGATAGTTTCCTAAAAATACGTTTTCAGGATCGATGGGCTTCATCAGTTTTTCATGCTTTCGTCAGTATTAGTTGTGTTTTGTACTTTCTCCTTTATTCTTGAGCATTTATTTTATTACTACGCCTACAGAAAATCAGATATTATTGTGGAAAACGGAATTGACAAATTCCATGTCTCCGGTTGATTATCCGAATTTATTAAGGACTCTTGAAACATATCTGAATGTCAATGTGACCATAATGTTTTCATCGATATTTCGGTTGGTACATGTTCAAATGTGTCCAAAATGATTTTAAAAATCTATTTCAATTAGTATACATCGAAATAATTTGAAAAATAGCTCAAATATCCACTTTCACAGAGGAGTTCCGATATGTTTCATGATTCCAATATAAAGAAATGTACACTTTGCGATCATCCATAGGTAGATCCAAAACTCGCCATGTGTACCAGCCATGTCACTTCCGTTTTCCACAATAATACTAGCATATTTCGTTTAATGATGCAAAAATTTATTTCCATTTTCCCTATCAATTTCGCGATTCTCTTACTATTCTTCTGATATTGTATAGTATCTAATAGATGTCGCCAATTTTTCGCGAAAAAATAGTCATCGTGTTGTGCAACTGATGTGCAAACACAATTTGCGGGTGTCTATGTGAATCATTTGACGATGTTTGTACTGCTGACCGAAAGTCAGCAGTGCTGAGTCCGCGAGTCTCGTCAGTCGGAATTCCGACTCGGGAATGCAAATGCAAGGCACTGCCGCCTCATTATGCATGTCGGAATTCTGACTCCTCGAAACTGCTGAATTAAAACCCCTACTGTTTATCCTCTAAATGACTCAGAATATCATCTCGTTTTGTCTCGACATTGCCCTAAATAGGCGTGGACAAATTTTTCCTGAACCTTCCAGGCAATATCCAATGCTTGCCAATACCTATACTGGAATAACATTGTTTGTTGCATCGGAGGAATAAAGATGAGGTATAATGCACAGAAGAACACACGTCGCAAATGCCAACGACTTCAAAGATTTTAAGATTGGCTGTGAAATTATGAATATGATTAGGAATAAACTTTTTATTTGTTCGCTATGTATGTACTTCAAGCATGAGAACAGTTATGAGAACACACTTTTTTCAATTAATTTCATTTGAGGTCAAAAAGATCGTGACTATTTTTATCGCTGGTATCGCCGTGGCAGGATCCATTCCGCAATTGTGCGAAATCCACACACTCTTTTAATAATTCCTCAATACATCAGTATCGTTCATTTTCCTCGTTTGGTTTGACCTATCTCGTCTGTTGGAAATTTTTGTTTCTTTTTCAGCAACGAATGCGGAGCATAATCGTCTTTGGAACGCTCTTCGCTTCAGCATTATCGTGTTGGTTGCACTTTCATTAAAAATCTTTTCATTTTGAATCCGGTTTCTAAGATAAAAGTTCATTTATCAAATCTCTGCCGAGCTGTTACTTGTTGAAAGTAGAGACGAAAACTCCATGGAAATGAGACGAAACTGTTTTAGAAACTCTAATTTTGAGGGCGTTACAGATGCAGTTTCGCAAGACCTATCCGACGGTTGGAGTCCCCCAAATGAGACAACATTCACTCGTATCAAGAAAAATCTTGTTATCCAGTTCTCATACGAAGACCGTCGCGTCGATAGCAGAGGATTGAGAAGCCTTCGCATTTTCTTCTGGTTTCACAAAATAGAAAACGTGTCTTGCGTTTTTGAAACTGCAGGTGAGGATAACAGCCGAAAGAATAAATTTGGTAATGCATAAGCTGACAGTCACGGCAGAAAACGCGTTTAATAGATCTAATGAAGTTCCGCTAGTAGCGTTATTGACAAGGTCTTGGTCGGATGCGCTTTCAATAGAAAAATACACAAAAATGAATTTCACCAAAAAAATAATTAACAATTTCTTGAAACCCTTATTCTTGAAGCGTCTGTGAAAGGCTCTTTGACCGGGCATCGCTCAGTACGACAACGATATGAATCGCGCATTCTCTCTTGCGTGGTGCCTCCAGCAGTGACGAACCTACGGAGCTTCCGAGTCAAGACCGACGATGTATGTGTCATTGTTGTACAGCGCGCTGGAACGTAAAAAACAGAATAACGTAGCGCGCGAATATCGTGCTCACTCGTGAAACCGCGACGCGTCATAATGTGGCTTGGAAGGGACGCGTCGCGGATTCAGGAGGTGCAATATTCCGGTTTTTTTATGTTACTGTGATTGCCACACACAAAACACAATGGTTCTAGCAATTCCTCAAAATTTCAGGGCTGGATATCCGACAAATTGACAGTTAACTACGTCGTTCCTGCAGAAGACTCAAAAGAAAAGCGATGGCAGTACTGTACGTAAAAATGCATCTTTATCCAGTATAGTGACTCAAAAAGCTATACGTGAGATTCTCAGTTAATAATTCTGACTTTGAGACCGTATTGTGAAAGAGAATGGTCGATAAAACATCTCTGATTATTTCAACAGATTGTTTAATGGCGTGGTAATGCTTGAAACGCCAACGAAAAGTGCAAATCGTGGCGGCAACCCAATGGAAAGTTACTTGAATCCTGCTTGTAGTCTTTCTCATATGACGTATCCGCGGAGATTAGTAGAATTCCAATTTCACTAGAGTTACTGACAGCGACACCCTAATATATACTTATTTAGCAATTTGCTCTCCACTTCTCTACGGTAAACGATACAGCGCAGAGGACATTGTTGAATGGGTCGAGATGAACAGGTGAGACATTCTCACGAGTGTTGGAAAAGTGAATCCAAAAAGTACATGATCTCCCTCTATTCTCTCCATCTCACTGTCATTTATATGTGCTTGCCACCTCGCAGAGTAAATGAGATGGTAGAGAGGAGGATTGCACGAACATATCTCATTCTGTCTATATAGTAAAAAAAAATACAACCCAGATTGTTGGGAGTGGAGCACATCTCAATGTATGTAGACACGGATACGGCTCGTGAAGACGCTGTCAGAGCTCTGGAATTTTACGTAAAAGAAGGGTAAGGTATTATTCAAACATTTGCAACATTTATTGGCAATCTTTCCACGCCTGTTTAAAAACGGCTAACGGAATACTAGGCAAGATGCCATTAATTGGAAAATAGGTAGATGTCTTATTATGATAATAAATGCCTATGTTCGGATACTTATTTTATTAATCAAATATTATTATATTATTGCAGTTTCGTAGATGCCATTCCATTAAAGCTTCTGCCTGGCGCATGGTATTACGGGCAAGAAGGCATGGTAGCCGATTGTCTTATCCGACATGTAAACGTTAGCAGGTACCAAAAAGCATGTAAGAGTTACCTAAATAACTGGATTAATTACAGATTTGTTGCTTTTCACGACGTTGATGAAATGATCGTAAGCAAAGACAAAAACATGACAGTGGTCGAACTTGTTGGAGAGATTCTGAAAGGCAATGTTGCGGCTTTGCAAATTCCACAACAAGCCAGGATCTTAAGATGTTCCACTACAGGAACTACTTTGAGAGAAACGGCGAAACGCTGATAGATGATTTGACATTGGTCGATAAATATGGGGATGAATTCACGAGGAGATACGAATGTGCAGTACGTCAAATCAAGAAAAGTCTTCTGTGAGATGTGCACGAATAAAAGGGTTGTCCATAATACCTGTTTGAACTGCTGGGCAAGAGAGGGAAGGGAAGAAGGTCGTGTGTCCTTAATGGGACGTTATTGACAGCCATCCATTCCTAGCGGCTGCCTCTGGTAAGTGAGACAACCGCTAGGAACGAAGTTAGACGGCTATAAATGAACGGCTGTCAATAACGCCCCATCAGCTACACCCCAGAAGAAGGGGCATCGGGGGGCGGGGGAGGACAGGAACAATCGGGAGATAAACACTTCCACTGAGTGGGGTCAATAAGAACAGAAGAATGGAACAAACGAGTGAAAAAATAAGGACAAAGGTGAAGAATAATATCTCAAAAAAAATAAAAAAATATCACTACATTATAGATTTGTGGCCTTTCATGACGTTGATGAAATGATCGTTAGCAAAGACAAAAATAAGACAGTGGTCGATATTGTTGGAGAGATTCTGAAAGAGAATGTTGCTGCTTTGCAAATCCCACAACAAGTCATACGCATACGGTAAGCAAGTTTGACTATGCTCCTATAAAAACTATTCTATTATTGTTAAGTTTATGCTGTATTAGATATTGAAACATCGCACATAAAGATTTATGTGACTAAAATTTCAGCAACTTGAAGCGACCTCTGTTATTGGAGAACGTGAAAACGTCACGCACTTATGCTGATGGCTTGAAGAAAAGTGTGCTCTGGCCCCACATGGCATTTGAACAGATAAAATGGCCTTAATATTTAAAATTTTGTATAATACATGATTTTTCAGGGAATTCGCAGGACACCGGGGCTCATTCGCAGATATTATGACTCTATTCCCTACACTGGCAAGGATTTGAAGGTGTTCCACTACAGGAACTACTTTGAGACAGACGACGGAATTCTGAGAGACGACCACGCTTTGGTCGATAAATATGGAAACGAGTTCACAAGGAGATACGAATGTGCAATATGTCAAATCAAGAAAAGCCTTCTGTAAGATTGTGCACAAATCACAATATAAATAATAACATTTCGGTATCTCAAATGACTTGCCAACTGAAAACGAACCATTTAATAAGCCAACCTGCTCGGTCAACATCTAGAATTCGCTTTTGAACCTCACATTTCTCTGCTATCATCGATGCGAATATTCGTATTGCGTGGATTCACAGGTGTGATAAAGCATTCTAAACATTTTATCGATTGATATTTAGTTGGTTACGGTACAAGCTGAGTTTCGTTCTGGGAGCAATTCGATGCAAAGAACTGACATTTGGTTAACTACAAGTTTTTAGCTGCGAGTGGCTTCTTTTTCACCCGACTAATAAAAATTTTTTGCAATTATTCAGGGCTATTTAGACAGCCTAAGATGCCGTCTAAAACATGTCTAACAACTACATACCTAATCAAGATAATCTAGCAAATGGTTTCAAATAAGTCTGCTTGAATGTACAGCAAATATACTGAAAGGCCGAATAGGAAATGTTAGCGAAAACACTGCATTTGATGGTTCGATCGCAACGGATAAAAGCCATCTCCTTTGGTGTTCAAGTGCAGAAAAATTGGGTTCTGGGTCTTCCTTTCCTTTTCCATACCCCATGGGCCGAGATGCCTATGGAGACGCTTCTCGTCCGTAAAATGGTCTAGGATACGTATTATGGAATTTATTATATAATCTGTCTTGGAGGTTGTCTCTCATATCGATAGACGACCGCTAGGAAGAGATTGACGAGATTAGAAATTCCATAGAGCGTTCCCAAGTTCATGTGAAAGGGAAGGAAGGAGCATAATCGGGAAATGCGCTTATCGATCCAACCATCATCAGAATATATATTTACAAATCAATGGCAATTCATTACAATAACTGATTTCGATGCTTATTCGAGATCGATCATTAGCAGTGGTCGTTAAACTTAAAATCTGTGTTTTTGAAATGGTAAGAAAGAACATTTAACATTCGTCTAAACTTATTTCGCTTCTCTTCGCCCGCTAAGAGCAGTCGACCGCTAAATAGAGATTAGATGGGTGAAAAAAGGCAACTACAAACCGGTTTTGAAAATCTCTTAAACAATTATAGTTTTCTCTATTTAGACTCTGAGATTTCACTCATTTGTATGAAGCGACCATTCAGGAGAAAATATTGACTGTAGTTTAAGCCCAGCTGCCTCCTCCGCCTTCGTCCTTTACTGCGCGTGAAGGATAGAGGCCTCCGCCGCCCTGGAAGAGCAGATATAATATAATATGTAATTATATAATGAGTAATTTTTAATATTATAATTTATGTTTCAAGCCTTTTTCTTCTTTCTGTCAGGCGAAAAGTGTTTAATTACGATGCAATTCGCAAAATTAGAGAGTATGTGATTTGTGTTCAGAGAGAAATACACTGACTTGGTCTTCCTAATGGGGAGTGGCTCATAGACTCGCCTTATGGCTTCCTTAAAGCAAACACTAACCTGTCCCTGGTTGTCATCATACACCGGCTGCCCGGGCTGACCCGCTCCTCCCATTCCGTAGCCGGCTGTAATGGTCAAAATATAATAATAATCTCTTCCAATGCGCATTTATGCCATAATAGTGGCTCTTATGAACTAATCAAAATCGCCAGCGCATCAAAATAGTCAGTGAGTCAGACATCTGTCCATTATAGAAATAATATGAGTGATAAAATGACCTGGACTGTATCCTCCCGGTCCTCCTCCACCTCCTCTTCCGCCTCCTCCCATACCTCCCCCGCCTCCGCGAGATCCTGAAAATTTTTCATATTCATTATTATCGCGACTGAATAATTAGTTCCAAAAATCTATGTTAGTTTGTATGAATTTCTGCCATAAATTATAATACATGCTATTTAAATTATAATACATGCTATTCGAATTTGTTTCACACGGTTTTTTTTCTTGATCGCCAACGCAATTAATGACGAGGAAGTCGTTGTACGAACGGTTGGTTCGGTGGTAGAATTGTTTGTTTGGGCTTGTTGTGCGAGGTACGGTAGAAGGCGATAATGCGTAGGTCGAGGAAGTTCGAGGAAGGTCGGAGAAGTTCGAGGAAGGCCGAAGAAGGTCGATGGTACACGGTGAAGGATACTGTAGTTGGATGCGGAGGCGACAAGGCGTGATGGCACACGGAGAGAGGTATATCTTCACATGGGACATGGGGGAAATGAGCGAATTGGGCCTTTTAAAGATGTGAGTACGTGGGGAATGAAAGGGGACTTGATGGTGCGGCGTGTACGTGACTGGCGACAATGGAAATTGATCCGTGCGTGTTCATAGATCAGACAGGGACATGCAAAGGCGACAATGCACGTGGACCTTAGATGTAGATCAGGTTGTTTGTCTGATAGATTTGTTGGTCTTTTAGGTAGCGTAGCTACACTCCCACTCCACAAATAGGCAAAGACTTGAATCCCTTGTTTTGATTGACTTGATGGTTTGTGTTGCTGGATGGTTTGAATTGACTTGATGGAGATTTGGAATTGATTGAGGTGGCGGCAGACACACTCCCACCCCTGACAAAGGTCTTGATTGAATTTATTGTATTGGGGTCCTTTTGAATTGAATTGATGTTGAGAATTGTTGGTTTGTCTGATTTTTGACTGTTTATTTTATTTGTGATTGTTTTGAACGGATTGATTGTTGTTTTGTCTCTTGGCAATTTTTTGTTCAAGTTTTTCATAGATGCTGACGAATTTTTCCCGGCCGATGCACCATGTACGAACGGTTGGTTCGGTGGTAGAATTGTTTGTTTGGGCTTGTTGTGCGAGGTACGGTAGAAGGCGATAATGCGTAGGTCGAGGAAGTTCGAGGAAGGTCGGGGAAGTTCGAGGAAGGCCGAAGAAGGTCGATGGTACACGGTGAAGGATACTGTAGTTCGATGCGGAGGCGACAAGGCGTGATGGCACACGGAGAGAGGCTTATCTTCACATGGGACATGGGGGAAATGAGCGAATTGGGCATTTTAAAGATGTGAGTACGTGGGGAATGAAAGGGGACTTGATGGTGCGGCGTGTACGTGACTGGCGACAATGGAAATTGACCCGTGCGTGTTCATAGATCAGACAGGGACATGCAAAGGCGACAATGCACGTGGACCTTAGATGTAGATCAGGTTGTTTGTCTGATAGATTTGTTGGTCTTTTAGGTAGCGTAGCTACAGTCATGTTTTCAAATACTTTAGAATATTGTTTACTCACAAACTCACTAAGAGTAAGCTAAAACTATTCAATAATCACTCTTTCACCTCTGCCGAACAGACCGCCACCTGAATTTTAACTTTGAAAATTTACTTGATTTATGGAAATAGAGGCTACATGTATGTCCAGCAGATGGGCAACGGCGTCAGGCGCAAACGTTTTGGCGCTTCGGTCGATATCACAATTGTGGCGCAGAAGTCTACAGTACGATCTAGCTAACCTCCTCCTCCTCCACTAAGCAATCTTGAAATAAGATGTCCTGCACCCATTCCACCCAGCGATCCGAGGAAACCTTGCATTCCTGCTCCTGCAACAATCATTTCGCTTTTCGCCAATTGGTTGTAGAATTAAATAAAAATGTATAAACATGAGATAAATAAAATGAACAAACCTCTTCCACCACCTCTACCGCCTCCTCCTCCCATTCCTCCGCCGCCCATTCCGCCTAAATCATTAATATTTCAGCAAAGCTTTTTGTTTGCCATTTTTGTCAGTCTGAGCATATTTTGGTTTGGGTATTTTGGCTAGATATATTTTCAATTAATAAATAATTAGTAAAAATAGCAAATATGTTACCTCCTCCCATCTGTCCACCCGGTCCCATCGGCCCTCCTCCACCTCCGCCCATCATGGGGCCCTGTGACGGCTGACCACTGGCAGCGCCACCCTGAAAAGAAAACAATAGTACCCCGAACTGGCTCGTTAATCCCATACAATTTTTAATTACCTTACATTTTCCGATGCAGCAAAGATAAATGCAAAATATTTGCTAAATCGGCTAAACATCGTTGGTGAAACCTGCACCATTAACTCTGTCCCGGATTCAATAGCTACTAAATATGAAAAAAATATCACCTTGCCCTTGCAGCAACAACAGTAGCACAGACAGCAACAGCAGAGCAGCGGGATAATGACGCAGACGAGTGCCACCCAGAACCTGAACAGAGGACCTTTTCTTCGCGTATGACCAGTCTGCCGGCCCGCTTTCTCTGTTCTCTCTTATTATTTGCGGTCTCTCACCACTGTATGACTTGCAACAGTCAGAAAGTATGACCATGCGTTTTTGTTGAAAGGATAATCCTCAGCCCCTTTATTCCATACGTTAGTTGGCAAAAATCTGTCAAAGTCCTGCTTATTCGGCGCTTATGTTTGAGCTGAAATGAGTGTACCCACCAGCTAGGGAGTCCGATGCCTCCTCCCTTCGATCCTCCACCCATTCCTTTCTTACCGCCGTCTGTGCCACCACCACCGAATCCTGAATGACTTTTTGAAAACATTTTATTTGTTTTACCACTATCCATAACATCAAACATCGTCCCAATTTTGCCTATTTTTCCATTTCGTTATATAGCGGCAGACATCAATAATTAACACGAGGTCTATGAGACAACTGATAGGGTCCTGGTACCGGAAAAGTCAAAAAATTTCTAAAAATCCCTGAAATTAATCTTATGAAACCCCAAGTAAAAGAAATTTTTTCAGCACCTCTGATAATTTTTAGATGCCCTATCTTTCGAAATATTGATTTTTGAATTTTTGAGAGGGCGATTTTATTCAAAAAATCATAACTTCCTTCAATCTCAACCATATTCATCCAGATTTCTCCAGCATATGGGGGCTTAATACACTACTGTAAAATAAATTTCACAATATTTTAGAACTTGAAAGAAGCAAATGGTATCACTATATTTGATTTTGAGACAAGTCATTTTTTGCTTAAACAATTTTTAAAAAAAAAAATTTCCACTAGACTATCCTATGTTTTTAGAGATTATAAATCTGCATCAAATTCTGTATAAGATCATCTGTTGTTCTCCTCTGGGAGTTGGGTGGAAAATTTTATAAAAATTCGTGAATGTGAGACATTAGTGGAAAATCACGAAATTAGCCTAGTTTGAGTGCCAATAGGTAAAAGGTAAAAAGGTAAAGGTTCTACCACGTCAAGCGATAACGCTAGGTGGGGCCCACCGGTAAGGCCGGCTGCTGGACTACGTAACCCTGCTTGTCCAAAGTGCTTCTGGGTACGTCACCTTTCGTAACCGTAGTTACTACCAATCTACCGCCCCGGAGGGATAGAGGGCTTGGTTGGCCCGGGCAGGGATCGAACTCGTGACCCTTCGAATGACAAGCAGCGCCTTACACCACTCGGCCATGCCGCCCCATGATGAGTGCCAATATCTCGTGGAAAAGTTGAATTCAGACAAACTTCCAGAACAAAAGTTTCTTGTTTCGAAGTCCTCTTTCAATATTGGCACTAAAAAGTGGGGGTCATG
>JACMIF010001777.1:0-18972 GCA_014805445.1 Diplogasteroides magnus | reverse complement strand
CCCCGCTCCCCTCCCGCCCCCCCCCCCCCCCGGCCCGCCCCCCCCCCCCCCCCCCCCGGCCCCCGCGCGCGCCCCAAATTTGACCCTAGCAGCTATATCTCCTTTATCTACACGTAAATAATCAACGACTAGGAAACATTTTTGATGCGATTTTGTTGCTATCCTCAGAGAAAAAAATCTGTCGATTGCGCACCCACAGATTTGAATCTGTCGCTCAGCGACAGATTGCGAAAATTATTTTTCTGTGTGTCCACTCACGAGCATTCAGTCATCTACGAATGGATGTTCTCAGACTAATAACATCTGTATGAAACATATTCCTTCCAGGCGATCTCTTCTTCGCGCTGCTATTCGTCTGCGTGGAGATCCATTTCCTGGTTACGAATTCGAAGGTTTGTGCCGTATTCGATTGGCTCTAATGGAGTGTAGAGAACACTTTCCTTGATTCTGAAAGGAACTATAATACCCGGTATTAGCGGTCTATTTAATGGAATAGAGCACTGGGTACACATCCTGTTCAAAGATTGACAGTATGTCCGTTGACTAGGTTCACTACCTATTGTGAAAGAGCTAAAAATGAGTCAGGGGCGCTTTTTCTGACAGTAAATTGTTGAAGGGTAAACAGATACAAGCGTGTCTCGGTGTTCTCTATACTATGTAAACAGTAGTACACAGTTCAAAATCGTGCTAAATCGTGCTCGGGGACAGTTGAGTAATCACAAAGAAACGCGCATCACACTGAATAGTAACAAAAACGTGAAATTTTACTACAGAACCTATCAGAAAGATAGCAATTAGTAAACGTCTTCTCCACCAAAAACATGCAACATCCCTGTTCCGAGCTAGATTTTGTGGTAGATATTATAGATAAGAGTATCTAAATATTTGTGCTAATTTCAGATCACAATCACTCGATGCAAGACTATGTGCAAGATTGGTTTCATGCATATCATGGCAGTCAATGCGTGGACGTGGTTCAGATTCGTCGTTGCCAAACAGGCGGTCAGTAAATATTTCGTGGCAAAACAAGAGCGCCATGGCTATTTGCGCCGTAATATTGAAATAAGTAGACACCTACGCCGTGATGATGACGACAGCGACGACGCATCTGTCTAGTACACCATTGTGGCGAAAATGACCACGGCGTTCTTGTTTCACGCCCAAATCTATGTAGTCCCTATCTTTCTTAATCTAGAGGAGCTGCGAAGAGAATGGGTCGAATGAAGACTTGCGTTCATCATCCATTCACTAGCTGTTATCTTCTTGACATGCAAACAGTAAACTGTGCACGTTCTACCTTGCTGTCACAAACACCAAACTCCAGCACACCGTTTGAAGTTTGAAGGTCCTAAGCGGATTTTATTTGAACCGAGGGAAAGTTACTGTCTGGTCATAAATTTCTCTCCACCACGGAACTGATACACTGTTCGAATAACAAACCGAGTATAGGCACAATTTAGATGGGCAGAAACAACTAACACTAGGGATTCTAAATCGGTAGAACAGTGCATTTTTTTCAATCGTTTCCGCGGAGTGGTTGTCTCTATTTTCGATCTGGCTTCTAAATCGGTAAATTTACCGTCATTCTTCTCCGCAGCCCGGCTGTCTATAAGGGGGTGAGACAACCTCGCTCCGCAGAAAAATGGTCATAAACTTACCGATTTAGAACACCTATTTTCGATAAACGACAAACTATCCGGGTGAAAAAAGATGAGATTCAGGCCAAATCTGAGAAGAAGAGGAATTACGCGAAGGAAACAAAGGGAAACTCGTCTTCTTCATCATCTTCTTCTTCAGAGGAAGAGGATGTGGTGAGTAGTATCGTTTAGAGGTGCGGGTATGGCAATTCCGTCGTCTATCATTTCACTTCGGTCCTCCTAGCCATACCGGCGTCCTGATATCCGCCACTCTAGTACCGTTTCTTAATCGAGTTACTTCTTAGCCAACGTGACATACGATCCGAATTTTCATTGAAAATACATCTCGAAATCATATTAATTTAAAATTATTCGAATTATATTTTTATAATGTCAATGGTTTTCATGGAATGAAGTCGCCTGGATGAATCAGGTTTACCGAATATAGAATTTTCGGCACGCATTTTCCACTACATTTGATCATTCAGAGTGCTGAAGTGACCGAGTTCATTCTTGATCGAGTGACGGCCGCTTTCCATGAGATGACTACTGTATCGTCAACGAAGACAACGACGATGACGACCACGGAGATATCCCTGACGCTGCCAACGTTGAAGTGAGACATCGAAGAGAGTGATAGGGTCATGGGATGACAGACACGAGCTCACATGTTGGCGTGTTTCTGTAGCAAATACCGTAGAAAATTGAAGAAATGAAGATGAAAACGAGAGATTTTATATGTTTCACAGCAAATATAAGATGGCAACAATCGTCTTTTCCACAATGACATTCTTCTGTTGACTACTTTAAATTCAATAATGCCATTTTCAGGTGAAAAACTATTAATGGTGAAAATTGCAGGCACTTCGGTGACATGGCCAATGCATTGATCACTTTCCTCGTCGAGTTTGCGATCATCGCCTTTGCAGTCTCATTCATCATATGGAAACACATTGATGAGTGAGTGTGAACTGTCTTTTGTTGTATGATATAAACACAATGATCAAGGTCCACTGATGTGGTACTACAAACAGCATTTTATGTATGCTGTGAAGCATATGCGAAATTTCTCAAATGGAAAAATGGTTTATGAAAGTCAGAGAAGAGCCACCAATATCAATATCGAGCTTGTTCAGAGGGGATCTGCACCACAACGACAACGTGCAGCGAGCGATGAGGAGGAGCAAACTACATGTGGACTGCACGTTAGTGATGCTTTCTAGAGGTTCTAAAACGGTAAATTTGTTTTCACTCTTCTCCGCCGCGCCGTTGTTTCATTCACTGGTAGACCCCGCGCCACGGAGAAGAATGACGGCAAATTTACCGTATTTGAATCCCTAATGGACGTTTTCGCTGTAATTGCCAAAGGGACAGATTTTAACCATCAAATTATGCCCCAAGTCCACTCAAGTGAAGTCAAAAGAAATGAAATAGAAAGCGAACCACGACTCAGTTCGCTTTTTTGCATTTCTTTTGTCAACGAGTTCTATTAAATGTATTCATTTTCAGATATTCCTCGTATGGTCTCTTCATAGGCGTCGCCTTCCTCATCATGTCCTTCACAGCCATGGGAATGTACAAAGTGTTCAGTGACAATTGTGAAATCGATAATGTTAGTGGTCTTCGATATTGATTGATTGCACTGAATTACGGTAGCATCTTACGAAAAAGAACGTTAAATACTGACTAATATCAAATCAAAGCAACGCTCAATGATAAATGTCAATCTTTTGCTCTTTAGGAATCAACTATCTTAGGCGAAACTCGCGAAATTCTAAACAATGAATTCTTTCACTTTTCAGGCAGTCAAAGTGTTCGGTTCCTTCGACCTTTTGATGTATCTTGTGATGCTCCTGGCTTGTCTTATAGCAATGTGGAGGTGATCATTTGCATTTTGAAGGTATATATTAAGACAACGCTAAAATATAAAACCACTTCTATTATTGTGGAAAAGGAGCTTGATTTACCGGGTACACACACTCCGTACGGTTGACGACTGCGCACTCTCAAATTTGCGTGCTATTTCGTCGTTTCTCTGACTATTAACCATGATTTGAATAGGTTTCACGCTCAACATATAGGGGCTGCCTTTCAACTCCGTTTACCACAATAATAACACTGATGACGATCATAAGAATACCTACAGCATCAACACTGTAGCATTTGTTTTCACAAAAATATTGTTCAACAACCAAGTGTCAGACAAATTTCTTCTTGCCTTTTTTATAGATCACTAATCTCAGAATGCGTCATCTTTCATACACGGAGCACAGCAGAAATGAGCTCATCGATGAGATCCTCCTCTACTTGGGACTGTTCGGAGAGCTACTCTATTGTGCAGTCGAAATCGATGTGTTCGTCACGCAGAGGGATGGTGAGTACGGTTTCTAAAACGGTAGTAAAATGCATTTTTCATTCGTCTGCTTCACTCGGAGCGGTTGACTATCGAATGTAGAGGCTTCGAGGAAATTAGACAAATTAGAAATGCACTTTGCAACCTCTTTGAAATACTAATGGTGAAAGCATTGTGGAAGTTGTTTCTGTTCGCGGAAAGATAAGCGCGCCATAGACATTTGCGCCTTAATGGTGAAATGGATACTTGCGCTGTCATGATGACTAGAACGATCAAAGATCGCGCACCTCTCCATTTCATCATTACGACGCAAACGTCCATGGCGTTCTTGCCTTTTACCCGAATTTTTAAATGTTCATATTCTGTTAGTCCGTCTATCCGTCTGTCTTTATGTCTAGTCTGTATAGTATGTTCATAGTGTTCATAGTCATAATCTTTTGATGTCTAGTAACCTACTTAGATGATGAAATGACAAATGAACCAATCATCATGATGCTGTAAATACTTTCATTTGCAATGTAATTGTTTTTTTGGAATCGGGAAAAAAGCACCTTGCAGCCAACAAAGAAATATTCATCCCTAATATAATGAGGTTGAAACTTACATTTTCCAGGGTATGAAGCCATTCCCGCGTACGTTTTCGTCTCTGACATCATTCGACTCATTCAGTCTGCAGTGCAAATGCAGTTCATTCTCTTCTCATTCAGGTTGGAATCGGGGAATTCAGTGGAACGGTTTATTCAATTTCCTCCCTGCACGGTTTACTGTAGTTTGTTGTGTGATAATGACATTTATTTGGGGGAAGGAAAAAATCATCGTCATTGACTACCGGCAGTGACGATTCCTATCTATAGAAGATGAAACCTATTTGCTGCGGGTTCTTTCTGAAATATTTGCTCCATTTTCTTAGCTATTTCATGAGCTTTTCAGGATCGATAAATTTAGTCAACAATAGTGTGTTGTCTTCAGATTACTGTCCAATCCTTCTCAAAAGGCAATGCCCGGAAAGCAATTCGTCACTTTTCTACTAGTCGCCAACATCACTCTCTTCCTGTTTTACGTGTACGAGGCAATGAAGAAGGTTGGTTATAAAAAACATAGAATTTCATTTTGCTGTCAAGCCTCTCAATCCGTAAACATCGACGAAAGTAGTGTTGGGATTTTCAAGACGTTTTGCAACATGACCGCGACTAGAGAACTGTTCATATATGTCAAGTCATTTTGGTAAAGTACAATGTATATTTAGGGTTTCGGAAACGACAGCAAGGACCCGGGATACAATCTAATTATGCACGCGATCTCGCCATTGGTCGTCTTCTACAGGTATTGTCTTTATTTCGCTAGTCCCAAATGGAACAGCAGCTCAAATCATTCCTCGCCGGAATTCCGGGAGCCCTCCCAAAGGCGACACCCTAATATTTTGCTATGATGATCTTGAATATGTTTCACGTACTCTATTAGATGTCAGAAATCGAATTATGGCAATAGAAGTCCTCTTTTCCTTATGTATATAAAATTGTAAATATACATTTCAGATTCCACTCCACGGCATGTATGGCTGAGATCTGGAAACATGCGTACTCGAAAAAGGTTTGTTATCTGTTTGAGAGTTTCCGTGGATGTATTGCTAATGAGAACGGAATGTTCTTATAAACGGGTGGTGAAACATAACTGAAATGTCGATCCAAGCCAAAATTTGGACAATTTCATTATTCGTAGTATGCAAGTATGGCGGACTCCACTATGGTATGGTACCCTATGCGGACTTCACTGTTTTCGTATTCGTGCAATCCAATTTGATATACCGACTACGAACCCCCTCTCAATTTCGTCCTACGCTTTCTCTAATTTAAGAGCTGCTTCGTCGCTTTTCTGACCTCTGGCCATGATTTTGAATAGATTTCAAGCTCAACATATAGAGGCTGACGTTAAAAGACGTTTCATACCGGAAAAGAACTGTCAATATTAGCAGTTTCAAGATGCCAATTTCCCCAGTCATTTTTCCATATGTGGCAGATAAACTGTCAATATTGGCAGTTTTAACGGTCAATACCTGGCAGTTTCAAACTGAGTGGGGGAATTGACAGCATTTTTTCTGTCTGTTAAATGAATAATTAATATGGGACTCATTTCAGCCCCACGGCCACTCCAAATTCCTCCTCTCCGCACAAAATAGCAGTGCCAGTCAGATAAGGTTGGCAGTTTGATTTCTTTATGGTTTATGTTTCATCTAGGGTATATCTTAAAATATATAGTGACATTGAAACATAACCTGTAAAGTAATCAAACTGCCAACCTTACAGTCAGAATAGCCAAGTGGAAGAACAAAATACGGAGAATGGAATGAGGACAAGAGAAGGAGAAGGAGTTAGAAGGGACAGAAACAATGGAATGAACACTCAACAGAGGCATGAAGGCGGAAGAAGGATCGAAGAAGGTTAATGCTTTTTCTTATTCAAAAAGGGCTGAAAGACTACTGGGGGTAATGCACATTTGCGCTAAAAAGTGTATACTTCACCATTTTGGTGCAAATATCCATAATTCAGTTTGATTGTCACATCAAAAATGATCACGCGCGACTTCTACTCGATTAACTCATTTATTTTTATTATTTAGGGAATAAAGGACAAGTCAACATAACCTTCTCTTTATCTTCGCCATCACTGATGAGGATGGAGCAAGGAGGTGAGAGATTGTATTTGAATTAAAAGTACTAAATTCTCAATAGCGAATCTATACGAGAGGTATTATTCATGTAACTGAATTGAAAGTTGGCATATATATATATTATTTATGAAACCTATTAAAATTACAACTAAGAGTCAGAGAAATGACGAAGTAGCAAGCAAATTTGAGAGTGCGCACTGCGCTGGAAGAAATTGAAAGAGGCTTCGTACTCGGTATATCAGTTCCGTTTACACGCATAATGTGAACAATGCCAATCAGTCTTGAAATACGTGTGCTCGCTTCGTTTTTAATGCACACACTGAGTCAGTTCACAATATGAGTCGCTGTGAGTGACTTAGCGTTAGTGCAATTGTCATTCGTCTAATCTACGCGGAGCTGTTGTGTCTCTCTCTCTCTATGTGTGTTTGATGGACAATATCTCCGCGGAGCTTTTACGAATGACGAATGCACTACTAAAGTTACCGACAGTGACATCCTAGTTCGCAGCGACCGATAGAGGTCTATAAAGCTGTGTCGAGGGAGTTAAACACATTTTTCAGAATTGCCGAGAGTACATTGACGAGAAGAAGTTTGTTCCGTGGAAACGGAGTGTACACCACCACGGGATAACATATTGCGATCTTGCCCTATTCGTCGATTTCTTCTGATGGATCTAGCACGTCTCTACTTAGGATTTGTATATTATTGCATCTCAAATGTTGTCTTTCGATTTCTGCCTTTGATGCCTTGAATTGGCTCCCTGATCCTTCTCCGCTCTATCGATCACTCTAAAAAATTAAAAATCTAGAGAAGTGTGGTTGATATTTCTGAATAATGTGGAATGTGAACGAAAACAACCGTTAGTTGCAATAGGGATATTTAGAGCGAAAGGCTAGCAGAGTCCTGATCATTTTCTTCTCTGTAATCCCATTGCAATGCCACTGATATTTAGGAAGCGATCTCTTTATCCCACAACATCTTACTGATTACAATTTGCAGAAGTTGTTGCTCTTTATTGTTTCCTCACAAATATGGTGAACTGGTATCAACATTTTATGCATTCAGATTGACTTGTTTCTTAGTAGGACCCCATTTGAACCCCGGCTCGGTCAATGGACTTTGGGGTTGAACCCCAAAGTGCATTCCTCGTTGTCTCTTCCCTCAAACATCGGTTGTCCATCAATCAGTAGACCGCTCGGAGAGAACAGACAATGAAGAATGCACTTTGGGGTTCAACCTCAAAGTCCATTGACCGAGCCGGGGGTTAAAGAGGGGTCAGAATGCGACACTCTAGTTTCTAGCGCTGTGTTAGAATTCAGCGAATCAAATTGTGCCTTTTCCATGTTGTTTCGGGCATGCAAAATGTTAAGAATTAAATAAATAGCTGATCCCTCGCCCTATCATCTCGCGCAGAATATTTATTAGGGTTTCTAAATCAGTAGTAAAGTGCATTTCTCATTCGTCTGATATCCTCGGAGCGGTTATCTACCGACAAGACGAGACCATCAATCAGTAGACCCTACGGAGATCTACGAAGATCTGGAAACTCCTCATAAACTCATCGGATGACTTCTTGATCGCCAACCTTCGGCTTAGGGTTCTCTTATCAGAGCTTTGTATGCTTAGGGACGTCCATAAGGCGAATAATTATTTGAATTTATTTGCTTATGGACTGTTTTGTTTTGTGTGAGAGAATTGCAAAAGTGGTAGAGTGGTAGCACAGGATCAATTCCCTTGTATCCCTTGTACCACACAGCAAAGGTTTTAAAAGAAAGATAAAATTTATTTAGGCAAAAGTTTATAAATAATGTATTTTTGGCAAAAGTTGTGAAATGAAGATAAATTAGAAGAACAGGGTCAAACTGTGACGATTGTTGTCCGCTGGTGGTCGCTGGTTGAAGAACAGGAAACTGCGTCTGTTCCGGAAGAGTCCCCGTCGGTCGCGGCCGAAGAGAACAGGAAAAATCGGTCCAAGTCGGGGAGGATCGTCCTCTACCTCAAACTTGGGTAATGCGTTGGGACATGCGCGTAATATTTATCGTCATTACTCACGGCGTAATTGTCCATTTTACCAATATGGCGCAATTGTCCTTTTTCTTCCCCCAAACTCACGCCTGACCCTGTCCCTGGACACTTCTTCTACTGGCTGTTGAATAGCGGCAGATGATGAAAACACAGTGGCCATCTTGTTCGAGAGTCTCCGCCAGAGTGAAACCATTATAAAACACGGATTCCTTCCCTTCTCTCTGTGTGAGGATGGAGAGTTCTCTGAATGACAATAGGTTGAACAACGAGAAAGAACGGCTCAGAAGAGGTTTGTAATGATAAATCATGGCTAATACCGCTACTAATCCACTAAACACCACGGGAAAGGCACACCAAACACGGATTTGCACAGTGCATTAATTCAAAGTGGGGGAGTGCGCCTGGTGTGTAGTTCGTTTTGTTTTACATAAGCGCCCGTCGTCTATCAGGTGCTGCATAACCTATCATAGTTCGCCAAAAGACAAGTCTCGTAATGTCTAAATAGTGATTTAAAGTCATTGACAATTATGACACACGATCGAAAAACACAACAGCGGAATCATTTATGTCGGCGATGAAACGTAATTGATATTTGGACAGGTTCCCGATTTTGAACTGTTATTTTCGTCTATTATTTCTGGAGAAAAATGCAGAAACTTTCGCTTCACTTAAGAAAAAAATAACATTTCTTCTCTGTTACAGAGAGTCTGCAGCGACTCCTCCCAAGAAAATTGATAGAACATTGAAGTCTTCATCGAGACGTTCCTTCTTCGGCCATACTCCTCTTGGTTGGCTAGTCCCTTTTGGTGGAGGATGTCTCTGCGCAAATGAGTTGATCACTGTTATTCGAAGTACGAACGTTTTCTCAATTTGATCCTACGAATTCTCTTATTTGCTTGCAATTTGGTCGTTTCTCTGAGAATTGATTAGCGATTTTGAATAGGTGTCAAACTTTCAACAGTATATCTCACCGATCCTTGCCCCATGACATGTTTCATCTCGAATGCACAGGAATATCTCGAGACCGAAGAGAATGACGCCACAGCAGCCGAAGGCTGAAATTAATATGTAGATTTGTATTTAATGGGTATGAAAAATTTCTCTTACTTTTTAGTTGTTTTTATATAAACCCACCTAATAGCATTCGATCACAAGATTCTCAGCATAAATGAATACTGTGAAACATATCTGTACAAGTATCAACTCACACAGTGCTCCCAGTCGTATGTACAGACTGCCTGCTCCCTCGCCACCGAACTGCGGGTAGGGCATACGCCAGGACTGAATAGTTCAAAAACATATGAATGCTGACCATTATTATGCGATTTTGTTAATATTTACCAAATTGAATACAAGTGCCTCAAAAATATTCAATGGAACTAAATATTCAAAGTGAAACGTCAGTGAAACTTAGTGAAACACCCAACACCGATATCACGAAGTGGCGGTGCTCTGCCAATAATTCTCATTGCATCTCTATTAGGGGTAGAGACCTCGAAACGAATATTTCTGACCTCCCTATTCTCGCCCGAGCGGTTGTCTATGAGATTGTAAGACGACCGGCCGGACTAGAATGGGGAGGTTAAAAATATGCGCTTCTCTAATTAGGGAAACTAAATCGGTAAATTAGTCATCATTATTCTCCGCTGAGCCGTTGTCTCACCCCCTGATAGACAACCGCATTGAACAACAAATTTGCTGGCTGGCAAATTTCAATGACAAAAATGATGAAAAATTAGCACACTGCGAATAATGGAATAAAGCCAATTTTGACTTGTTTCGACATTTCAATTGTGTTTCACTGCCCGTTTATGAGCTCTGACAGATGTCATAAGTAATAATTCCACGTCGAAGGTTGCCAAATTAAAAAATAACCTTTTTTCGAGTACGCATGCTTCCAGATCTCTGCTAAATAAGCCGTGGAATGGAATCTGCTATTTTAACTATTACGTATTATTTACACAACGAAAGTGAGAAGTTAATGCCCTAATTCGATTTTACACATCTAATAGATTACGTGAAACAAATTCAAAATCAGCGAAACACTAGGGTGTCGCTGATTTCGATGTCATCGATGTGTTTCCATATGATGAATGAGACTGCAAATGCGATGATCGCAAACTCGACGAGGAAAGTGATCAATGCATTTGCCATGTCACCGAAGTGCCTGCAATACTCATTTTTATTGCCAATTCTGACTAGGAGACCAAAGTTGAATCTTGTATAATACAAAGGTTCTTGCTTCTGCATGCCCATCCTAACAGAATAATCTCTTCATTCCTATTTATTTATTGGTAAAATCAGATTTGCTTTCGGGTAGTACTCATGAATTTCATATATAAATATTCTATGTGGGTGACGATACACATTGTAACGAAAAGAATCCTGGATACTTATCTTTGCTGTGAAACATACAATTTGTTTTGCATTTAATTTTTCCTGGATGTTCCAATAAGAAACTGCGCCAAGAACACACAACACGCTGACGTATGACTAGACTAATACCGGGAAGGGATGATCATTTTGTCCTCAATATGGTGCAAATGCCTAGGAATTATCGTAAGTGTAAAAGACGAGAGCGACATGGATTATTGCGCCATAACTGTGAAATGAATAGATATGACATGCGACGCGTTCAACTGCGCTGTGTATTTCACCAGTACGGGGCAAATATCCTCGGCGCTTATGTCCCTCATCCCCTCCCTATCCATCGTAGTCTCACTTCAACGTTGGCAGCGTCAGTGATATCTCCGTTGTCGTCATCGTCGTTGTCTTCGTTGACGATACAGTAGTCATCTCATGGAAAGCGGCAGTCACTCGATTCTTTTTATTATTCATCCTATTTGAACTGTTATTCCTTGTACGCATATTACGCTTGGATGCCACCCTGATCTCTTATTTTTGCGTGCTATTTCATCATTGCGGAATATGTTTCAACTGTGACTCAAATAGACTAGATCTACAGTTCAGTTAGGATGCATAATATAGGGGATATGACTATTAGGATTTTGAGGTCTGTAGTAAAGTGCATTTCTCATTCGATTAATCCACTCCGAGCCGCAACCGCTCTGCAGAAATTATGAGAGCGTGAAATGCACTTTCTGGCTGATTTAAAATCCCTAATAACTGCTATGACCAAATATTTCTCGCCGATCTTTGCCCCATGCCATGTTTCATCTCGAATGCACAGGAAGATTTCTAGATCGAAGAGAATGACGCCACAGCAGCCAGACTGAAAATATTTTTATTTTTAGAGCTACGAAAAATCTGCCTTTATTATAGAACCAAAACTATCTTCACTAGCATTCGAACACAAAATTCACAGCATAAATGAACACTGTGAAACATATCTGAACAAGTATCAACTCAAACAGTGCTCCCATTCGTAGGTAAAGGCTGCCTCGCCTTCGAACTGCGGATAGGCCATACGCCAGGACTGAATCGTACAATATCATAGGAATGTTTACCATCATTATGTGATTTTGTCAATATTCGTCAAAGGTAATGACCAAGCATTGTCTCAAAAATTGTCATGTGATCTAAATATTCAACGTGAAACATATTAGAAACTCACAGTGGTGGTCCTGTGCGTGAGTTTCTCAACAACTTTCATGATGTAGTTGTAGCATCCTGTAAAATCAATCGATAATAAATTATGATGAGAAATCAATCAATAAATATTCGAGATATTTATGTAATCAATGAATAATTCCATCCTGGATACAAAACAAACAAGTACATCCACAGCAGGAATAGAGTGCCTATTCCGTGCATGTAAGCATGGAAGATTTGGAAGAAATATCTCATAAATAAGTGGAATGATACTAGGGGGTTACGACCGATTCTGCTCAGCAACTTCATACTCGATAGATACAGAATTGCACAATACACAGAAAAAATACTACCGCTCTAACAACAAATCGGCAGTAATACTACCGCTCTGGATGGTAGTTTTGAATTGGAAACTACCGTCCAGCGGTAGTATTACTGCCGATTTGTTGTTAGAGCGGTAGTATTTTTTCTGTGTGAAGAACAATGAAAACTATTTCTGGAAAATGACAAATTTTTTTCCTATCGTAGCGCAAAAGTGCGCGTCTTTGTGATAGGGTCTCCTAAGATCACAGTAACCAAAAAATCCATTGTGGTTTGCGCATGTGAATAATAAGAAAACGATTACAGTCTCCCCCGCGTTCTTGTCCATCCTCCACGAGGGCGACACTTCAACGGACAAGGAGAATATAATGAGAATGAAGGCGTAGATGGAGGACATTATGGAGACGAACTTCATCCTGTAAATGGGTAAAGTTTTCTTTCTAGCAAGGAGGAGAATGAGTACGGAAATCTGCTGAGGCAGTTTGATATATTCTGAAAAGGAATTTCCTGATTTATTTTCCGTAATGATTATTAAAACACGAAATTGTTATATCACCTCGCTTTTCCATTTTCCCATCCATCTCTCATAATCATTAGTGTATGCAGAGGACACGATAGCAGAATATTTTTAAAACTCTTCATGCAAAAAAGATACTACGATCGAAGTAAAGAGGTATCTTGGTACTTATGGACTGACTGAAACATATAATAACTGAGTCCCTTCATTGAGAAAAACTCCCTGGCTCCTGTGTGGATTCACTAATCACGAAAAATATGTACACGGGCGAACGACAAGAGCGCCATGGACTTTTGCGCCATAATGGCGCAATTGACAGACGCGTTATATTTATCGTCATTACTAACAAATGTCCATTTCACAAGTATGGCTCAGCTGTCCTCGAACTATTTAAATTGTGATATAAAATCTGGGATAATTATCACGATGATCGAAAAACACAACAACGGAATCATTTATGTTGGCGATGAAACGTAATTGATAATTGGAGAGGTTCGCGATTCTGAGTTGTCATTGTCGTCTAATATTTCTGGAGAAAAATGCAGAAACTCTCGCTTTTCTCAACAAATTTTGACATTTCTTCTCTGTTACAGAGAGTCTGCAGCGACTCCTCCCAAGAATATGGATAGAACATTGAAGTCTTGATCGAGACGTTCCTTCTTCAGCCATATCTCATGCTCAGAATCTAATTTTCTTGTAAACAGTTTGGGTGAAGCATACATATGCTTAATCACGCCCATGGGTGACAGAACCGACGAAACAGGGCGGAAAATGAGATGCACAGTCGGTCAAAAATATCAAAGAGCATGCTGGGTATAACAGTTCGGTTATTAGGGTGTCCGGAAAGTCTTTACAGTTTTTCGATTTTTTTGAAATATCTCGATGGAAACTGTGTTCCATTTCCAAACAACTGCTGCATAAATATGTCCAGGTCCACACATGTTTACCATTAGTGGGTGATGACGTCACTCCTTCTAGTGACGTCATGGCAGTCGATTCCCCAACACCAATTTGACCCCCCAAAAATATTCATGTCATAACTTTTTTCTAAGTGGTCGAATATTCGATGTTAGATATTCTAAAAAATGTAATAAAAAAATGCACGGAGGGGTTTACCACATAAGCATTCTGCGAATAATGGAATAAAGCCAATTTCGAGCTTATTCGACATTTCAGTTGTGTTTCACCACCCATTTATAAGATCATTCCGTTCTCATTAGTAATAATATTGTCTTGGACGTTGCCAAATAAATAACAAACCTTTTTCGAGTACGCGTGTTTCCAGACCTCAGCCAGACAAGCCGTGGAGTGGAATCTGTAATTTTTTATAACTATTTTATTCTATTTACACGCAACAGACAAATTATTGTCCTAATTCGATTTCTGACATCTAATAGAGATCGTGAAGCATATTCAAATATCTTCGAAGCACAATACCTGTAGAAGACGATCCTGTAGATCCTTACATACGATCTCTGTTAATCAATATTCCCGTAAAAACAGTTCTAAATATTGAATTCCATTTAATTGTTTTTGTTGGGTAGACCAGATACTAATGCTATTGTACCGAAAATGTTCTTGGAAATTTATCTTTGCTGTGAAACATACAATTTCATTTGCAATTCATGTTTCCTGAGTGTTTCAATAAGAAACTGCGCGAAGATCACGCAGCAGGCGGACTTCTTTAGATCAACACAGGGAAAGGGCATTCTCTAGTTAAGGCAGAAAGAATGACAAAGTGAATACCATCTGTCTGTTCTAGTGTGGAGGTAGGGAGTACGTTATTGACAGCCCTTAATTTCTAGTCGTCTAAATTCACTCAGAGCGGTCGTCTCTGCGTAGTGAGAGACGACCGCTCTGAGTGAACATAGACGACTAGAAATGAACGGCTGTCAATAACGTACTCCCTACCCTCACACTAGTCTTTTCTCTCTGTCGCGCGGTCGTATCAAAGCACTAGAGACGACTGGGCGAATGAGGGCGCAGTGGGAAGGAATGATTTGATATTCTTTCTGCCTTCACTGGCATTCACCTTTTCACATATCCCTTGTCAATGTCGTCAATCTGGCGCAAGAGTCCATTACTAAGGGTGAAAGGCGAGAGCGGCATGGATATTTTCGCCATGACGGTGAAATGAGTACTAGCGCCATGCGACGGCTCCAAAGGCGAATGACTATGGGGTCACTCACTCAACACTATGATTCTCTTATCAAAGCAATTAATGCATTTGTCATTAGTCCAACCTCCGCGAAGCTGTTGTCTCTTCATGCTATAGACAACGGACAACGGAGGTTGGACGAACGACAAATGCACTACTTACTTTGATATGAAAACCCTGTACAGCACTAGGGATTCAAAATCGGTAAAATAGTCGTCATTCTTCTCAGCCTCGTTGTTGTCTCATTCCTTTATAGATAACAGCGCAGCGGACAGGAATGAAGATAAATTTACCGATGTTTAACCCCACTCAACCCTGTCTCACTTCTACGTTGACAGCGTCAGTGATACCTCCGTTGTCGTCATCGTCGTTGTCTTCGTTGACGCTACAGTAGTCATCTCATGAAAAGCGGCCGTCACTCGATTCAGGATGAACTCGGTCACCGCAGCACTCTGAATGATTTAATGTAATGGAAATTGCACGTATTTGGCGAAAAACCTACAATCGATAAACCTGATTCATCCAGGAAACCATCATTCATTCTATGAAACATCATGATTTTATCTTTTTAAATGCATGTGGGCTTATATTATATTTCAAAATGTGCTGTCAATCTTCAAACGGGATGGTGCTCTATTCCATCAAATAGACAGGAAATACCGTGTATTTTAGATCCTTTCTTAATCGAGAAAAGTGTTCCCTACACTCCTCTATGGTCAAGAGTACGCATTGCGGAAATTCTAAGCTCGTCTGCATCGTCGGTGCGGTTGCTTCCCCACTTCGATAGACAACCGCAAGTTGGAGACCAGGGAGGTTCGAATTTCCGAAATGCGTTCCCAGTCTACTTCCGGTATATCCCGGATCTCAAAAAGTTCACAATTCGATTCCTCACTCTTCATTTAGCTTAGAACACACTTTATCTAAACAAAATACGATCCGATAGAGACCTTAATCTCGCCGGGAACAAACAAATCACGTGGTTGTGGTCCCTACCTACACTTCATTATGGTCAAGATTACGCATTACATAAATTTAACCTCTCCAACCTCGCCGGAGCGGCTGATTAGGTGGAGCAAGCGCAAATTGCACATTCCTTGGAATTCAAAACAAGAAAATGGATCTCCACGCAGACAAATAGCAGCGCTAAGACATCGCCTGGAAGGAATACGTTTCATGAGGATGTATTAGTCTGAGGACATCCATTCTTTGATTGTTGTATGAATATAACAGTTGATACCAACAAAAGCGCATCAAAAATGTTTCCCAGACGTTGACTATTTATGTGTACATAAAGGAGATAATTTCCTGATAGGATCAATTTTTTCTCATCCAACCGCTGCCACAGACACGTTCAATGAAGTTTTAGGTGTAAATATAATATAATACCGGAGGCGAGCAAGGTAAAAAGGTAGAGGTGTTACAACGTCAGGCGATAACGCTAGCTGGGGCCCACCGGAAAGGCCGGCTGCTATTAGAAGTTTGCAACCCTGCCAAATAGATCACTAATACTCTGTAGGGTTTCAAAAACGGCAGTGCATTTGTCATTCGTCTATTCTCTATGGAGCGGTCATCTGCTCTAGTGAGAGAGCGCAATCGAGATAAGACGAATGAAAAATGCACTATGCTATCGTTTATAAGCACGTGATACTATGTAACAATAGTTCCTTTCAGAATGTGTTCCCTACACTCCATTATGGTCAAAAGTGCGCTTTGCGGAAATTCTAATCTCCCCAACATCGTCGGAGTAGTTGTCTCCCACTTCGATAGACAACCTTACGGTGGAGATTGAAGAGATTAGAATTTCTGAAATGCCAATCAATCGAAAAGGGCACAAACATGGGAATTCCTAACCGGAAAATGGATCTCCGAATAGCAGAGCGACGACCAAATCGCCTGGAAGGAATAGGTTTCATGAACATGTTATCAGTCTGAGGACATCCATACATTGATTATTGAATCAACGACATTGTCAGTAACAAAAGCCCATCAAAATCGTTAACAGTATGACTTTTTATGTATAGACAGCTAGGGCCAAACATATTCACATTTAGCAACTGCACGATATAGCAACCCCTCCATATTTTGCATTATCTCACCAATCCTTGTCCCATGACATGTGTCATCTCGAATGCACAGGAAGATTTCGAGACCGAAGAGCAGCCAAAGACTGAAAAAGTTTGGCTTTTGATTGCTTGAATGACAAGGGTTATATTCTCTCAATCACGGCCTTCCAGGCGATTTCGTCTTCGCGCTGCTATTCGTCTGCGGGGAGATACACTTCTTCGCTATGAATTCGAAGGTTTGTGCCCTTTGCTCTTGACTGGGGAACGCATTTCGGAAGTTCTAACCTCCCCAATCTCTTTAGAGCGGTCGTCTGCCGAAGTGAGAGACAATCGCTCAGACGAGGTTGGGGAAGTTATAATAGCATTTCCGAAATTCGCTGAGTTTCACTTACGTTTCACAATGATTTCTCTTGAAAGTTGTTGAGACAATGCTCGGCGAGATTTCTTGAACATTATCAAAATTACATAATAATGGTCAACATTCCTATGTTTTTGTAATGATTCAGTCATTGGCGTATGCCCTATCCGCAGTTCGGAGGCGAGGGTGCCGGCAGTATGTGCCTACGACTGGGAGGCTCCCAGTGGGAGCACTGTGTGAGTTGACACTTGTTCAGATATGTTTCACAGTATTCATTTATGCTGAGAATTTTGTGATCGAATGATAGTGAAGTAGTTTTGGTTCTATAATAAGATTTTCAAAAGTAAGGCAGATTTTTCGTAACTCTGAAAATATATTCATTTTTAGTCTTTGGCTGCTGTGGCGTCATTCTCTTCGGTCTCGAAATCTAATTCGACAAATTTGTCGTCAATCTTCTCTGCAGTGCTATTGTATCTCTCAATGAAAGACAACCGCACAGCGGAGAAGAATGGCGACAAATCTACTGATTCATAACTTCTATTGAAGGTTGCTCTTGTGGTCATTTCTCGTCCTCTCACCTATGTCCATTAGGGCTGATCAATGATTATATTAGTCATGTAAACAGAACTGAAGGTCAGCCTCTATATGTTCAGCGTGAAACCTATTCAAAATTATGGCTAATAGTGTGAGAAAAGACGAAATAGCTCGCGAATTGGAGAGAGCGCAGGATGAAATTGAGAGAGGGTTCGTACTCGGTATTTCAGTTCAGTTTACATGAATAATAACAGTGGATTTGGCAAAGAAGAGTTCGAATGAGCTATCTCCATTCCTCGTCCGTCTGTATGACGTCATTGAATCCAATTTGTTTGCTTAAATTTGAAGGTTGTATGGTGTCAGTCTGGTCGCCATTAGGAAAATGGATTGAATCCATAACGGAATTTGAACAGTCATCGATAAATGAATGGCGCGCACACAAGCATCACCTATGTTTCATAGTTGGTATAACAGTGGTGGAAAAGGATTTGTGTCGATGTGTGAGTCGTTTCCAACGCTGAGTAAAAAAAACAGAAATATGTTCGATAAGCAAGTAATATTCGCTTTAGATCTTTTAAGAGGTATTAATTTTTCAGCTCAAGCTAAAATCGACCTTGGCGGAACCGGGTGGGAAACTTTCAAATTAAATTCCGATTTTTTTCCTGGAAGTAGGTATGGGCACCCCAATCAACATCATGTCTCGATTTGGTCTGAAAAAATTTCGCAATAGTTTTACAGACGAATTTCGTCATGATGATTGGCCGATCATAACTTGCTTCAAACTCAT
>JACMIF010001776.1:9713-21500 GCA_014805445.1 Diplogasteroides magnus | reverse complement strand
GATATTCAAAAAATCGCCACATTTTTTTATTGTTTGTGATGTGCGTCCGAAAGATATAATGTGCACTCTACTGGGAAGTTTTTTGACGCCAACCTGAGCACCTGAAACTAATTTTGAACCGAGTTGTGATAATTTGAATGATCTTTTATTCATTTTCCCCCGAAAAACTGCTAATATATTATCACTTTGTTCATCTCATATTCTCCACTTTTCTTCCACTTTCGACACAATATATCACGAACAGTACGTGCTGCGCGCCAATAGTTGTGCGATAAGGAATCCCATCCAAGCCTCACTCCAAGTGGTCGTCCTTCGTTTGTAGAGACAACTCCAAGGGAGAGGAATGAGAGAAGAGTGTCAATGTTCTGCGCCTGCACTGATAACAAGGATAAAGTATAGTGCTTGACACTCCAACCGACGGGAATTCTCCCTCTTATTGTATAATTCCACTCTATCCAATGTTTATGTGACATTGAGTTTGTCAACATTAATAAGTGTACAAAAGGGTCATTCCTACCAATGACGTGAAGTGGTGTAGTGGTCTAAGGCGCCGCTCCCAATCGGTCAGTCGCGGGTTCAATACCGGTCGGTTCCGCCTCCGCCCAACCAAGGCGCCTATCCTTCCGTGGGTCGGGGAATAGGTAGCGTTGAATCCCTGTAAGGTATCGGCCTGGAGAAACGAGTGGGACCGCCAGGCTTAAATCTCCCAATCAAGTCTGGCCTTAGCAGATATGTGCCCGCAGGACGAATGAGCCTAGAGACACGGGTCTACCTTTACCTTTTTTTACCTACCAATGAATTCTCGATTTTGTAGTTGACATAACTTGCTTTCTCGTGCAAGATAGGGGGGGGGGGAAGAGTGGCGGCATTGATCATCTGTATGCGAGCAGAATAGAGATAGTCTATTGAACCCGCGTCTGTTCTCGACTCTCCATAGTTCGCATATCTTTTGTGTCTAGAGTGTGACCATTAGAGAATGATCAAGGCGATTCGCGATATCTCTGAACACCGGTTTAATTTCATCTCACATAATTTACAGAGATGCTGGCGTTTCTCGTGATTGTTGGCGCAATACTCTTTTACCTCTACAGGTAACCAATTCCTCCAGTTTTTCAATGAATTGCTGTATATAAATTTTAAAAATTTAATTTAAAAATAACTAAAATGATTTGTTTATTCAGATACTATGAGGAGCAGCGATATTACTGGGAGAAGATGTCCATCCCAGGGCCATCACCCGAATTCCTATTCGGCAATCTCCGTGAGCTATGGTTCACAGGCCGCGCACGATCCATCGTTATTCGCGATTGGAGCAAGCAATATGGAAAGGTGAACCAGTTTGTTATGCATTTAAATTGAACTGATATTCAATACGTCCTACACACTCGATTTTATCGTTTTCCTAACCATTAGCAATTATTTTGCATAGGTTTCACGTGCAAAATATAGACACCCATGGAGCATTTGTCTGATTAAATAGGCTCATTTAAATCAGAAAGAAATGATAGATTTCTTTAAGGTTTATGGATTCCATGAGGGTCAGCGGAAAGTTCTCGTCGTGTCCGATTTCGACATGCTGAATGAGATTCTAGTGAAGAAGTTCGGCCTGTTCAACTCGAGAATGGTTTGATTACTGAAGGGTGAAGGACAACTGAGCCAAGGGACTTTGCGCCATTATGGTGAAATGGATATTTGGGCCGTGACGACGATAACAACGACGGTGCACCTGTTTGCTTCACCATTATGTCGCAAATGCCTGTGGCGCTCTTGTCTTTCACCCTTTCTTAAATCCGAGGAAGTAAAGTAAAACACTTTTCAGCGTTTCATCATCCAAGCCGACGGCGATGGCCCGAAGACGCACATGATCGAGGTTCGAGATTTCCGTGTTTACTGAGAATGCAGATTTGTAGGCTCACGGCGCACACTGGAAGCGTCTCCGGCTGATTGGAACCTACGCATTCACGAACAGGGCTCTGAAGCAGGTATCGGCCAGACGTTCTAAATCGGTATATTTGCCGTCATGCTTCTCCGCCGAGGGGTTGTCTCATTCACTGATAGACAACAATGCTGTGGAGAAGAATGGCGACAAATTTACAGATTTAGAACCACTAATATCGACAGTGATTATTTATTTATTTTAATGAAACAGTGAGCCTGCTGTATTCGGGAGATATGATAGATCTTCACTTTTTTGGATATATCTATCAATTTCTCAATGCGTTAGAATGTCGTAACAAACCATAAGATTGCCAAGTACTCGCCATTTCCTGGGTTCATCGCCATAAAAGATAAGAGCATAGAATAGCAGAAAGACTAAACTGATACGGGATCATGCTTTATGAACCCGTGTGTGTCAAAATCATCCTTATCAATACTAAGCACATAGGTAATGGTGGCATTGTGGGCAGTAAAACTGATGCTACTGAGATGAACCAAAAGATGACTTTAGATCAAGCACACGGTCGAGAATTCAGCCATCACAATGGTGGACGAGATGGAGAGGCAGACAACTTCTAAGGCTGGACCAGTGGATGTGCTTCAGTAAGTGACTCTCGTTGGCTATATTATCCATCCGAGCTGTAATGTTATACCCATTATGCTCGGTACGATTTTGACCGACTGTGTTCTCCGATTTTTGCATGGATGGTATTTTGTCGTTTCTCTAATCTCCACATAATATTTCAAATATGTCCCTACCAAAGCATGCAAAGTCTCAAGAACAGTTTGTCCAGGAGAAATACTAATCAAAAAGCATTGAGGTTCTACCAAGAATACACTATGGACATTATTTCCAAGATTGCTTTGGGACAGAAGGTGAAAACGGAATTTCCGTCGCCATTAACAAAAATTCTCTCAGGACGTGAAGATGTTCTCAAACCCATATCTCCAGGCCTGCAAGGACACGTTTGCCGGGTAAATATGCACATTGTGACGTTCACTGATAAAGTAGCTGTAAAGAGAGTTTCAAAATTGAGTTATAGGGTGTCCCGACGCGATTAGCTTCTTTCTGCAATGTTTTGAATGCAGAATGTTCATGATTTTTAGTGATGTAATAAAAAGTAAGGTTACTAAAACGGCAAAGTGGTGCGTATCTTCTGCGCCTCTACACCTGAAGGGCAGCCGCTCCGAGGGAATTAGACAGCCGAAAAATGCACTTCTGATTGCTTTCTTTACAAAACAACGGATGATCAAAAGACTATCACTGATATCGATACTTTCAGTCCAATGAACACTCGAGTCAACTTCCTCCCTGCCATCTTCCCCTTCCTCAGTGGTCCCATGTACAAGTTCATCGAACTCGTTGGTGAGGAATCTCAAAATGCACTTACACCAATTCATATTATCCACTATGGTTGGCAGCTTGACTACTACATGGTATATGTTAGAGGCTACTATATATCTGAAGATACGCCCTCTGTGAAAAATAACCTAGAAATTAGTTAAAGTACCAACAATTCCTCTATCTTCTCTACAGGAAAGCGCATCGGAATTGAGTTCATTCATCTTATGGAGGACATTGAGGAGGCAGTGAAGAGGAGAAAGAAGGAACGGGTAAGGTTGACGTATTTGGAACGACCGCTATATTGTTGAAAACGAGGACAAGTCGTAGGATTTCTAAACAGTAATTTTATAAGGGAAAGTTCATTTGTAATTCGTGTAATCTTCGAAGAGCTGCTGTCTCTCACATGCGACAGGGAATTACATGAATGAGAAATGAACTTACCCCCCCCCCATACAATTGCGGTTTTAGATAACATAAAATGCAGCATACAGTAACCTAACTTCGTTGTAGGAGGAGGGCAGCAAGACCTCTGGAGACTTCATTGACATGTTCCTGGATGCTGAAGTGGACACGAATGAAATCGAGTTCGGAGAGCAGTCAGAGGTGAGAATTAATTGTCGTTCCGTTTTTCTGAGTGTTTCTATAGCAATGGTAGAGTTCATTCGTCTGTCCTTTAACTTACTCGTAGGAGCTGTTGTCTCACTCGTGCGATAGACAACCGCTGCACGAGATTTTGAACATAGATGTTCCGTACTTTCACAAGTATTTATGCTATTATACAAAGCAGATTAGAGTATTCTAGGGTTTCGAACTTCTTCGCAACCATACAATCAAATTCCCTGTCATTACGATTTAATGAAGATGTTTGCAGACCTCAGGAAAAGTGGTCGTATTGGACGAAGTGGTATCGCTGTGCATGATCATGTTGCTGGCGGGATTCGAGACAACATCCAACTCCCTCGCGTACCTCACCCACTTCCTCGCCAACCATCCCGAAGTGCAGGAAAAGATGAGGGAGGAGATCGATGCAGTGTGTCCGGACGATGTTAGTAGAAATAGGCCCCCATGTAAAACGATATTGCGTTCATGTAGGAAACTAATATTTGTTACAGTTTTCGAATGCAAACTATAAGAAAACTCGTTTAAAATTATTTTTTTCAGAACGTCGATTACGATGCCCTCGGCGATCTTACATACACTGAGTGCGCCATCAAGGAAGCCTTGAGACACTACCCACTTGCTAGCTTGTGGGTGATTTACATCAGCTTTATAGTCAATGCTTAATTGGAATATCCCACGGGTTGAGCCATTCCCAGTGTACGCTTTCGCGCATGTAAATGTTGATGGGCGAAAGATAAGTGGCATGGACAATTTCGCGAACACGGCGAAATGGGCAGAAACGTGATGATGAGAATATTGGCGTGTCTGTATATTTCATAATTATAGCGCAATTGTCCATGGCGCTCTAGTCATTTACTCGATGAAGATGCATATGTTCAGTGTCGTCTGTCGTACGTGCATGAAAGACACGGAAGTGTGCGGATACAATATAAAGAAGGTATGCTTTATGGATATATCTTCTTTAAAGAAGTAAAAAATGGAGAAATTCTAGTTGTTCAAAAATAGTCCTGCACGGAAATCCCCGCGGAATTTCATTGGCGGTGTAGTAGACATACCGTAATCTTATTTTTTTCATTTCACGTGTCAGCCGCAATTTAGAGCTTCGTGGTTTTATTTCTGTGTTTACCGCACTCGAATTAGCCGGAAAGTAAAAAAAATTTTTTAAAAATTGCATATAAAAAGAGCTAGAACGTTTGCGAGTGCTTCAAGTGAATGTTGTAGTTTGTAGTTGAAATTCTTTTAAAACTACAAACTACAATTTTTTAACAACTGTATTACAGTTGTTCAAATTTTTTTAAAATAGAAGCTTTCGGCTTCCTATATAATTAACGATGCTTATCAACGCTATGTTGTCAGAATGGTTGACCCAGAATCTCCATTTATGACTTCTTTAACGTTGGCGGGTAGCTACATCTGCACTAACATATGCTTCAAAGTGTTCCATTTCGAAAATTCGATTACAAAAAGAGTTTATTTCCAACAAATATGGCATCTGGAAAACATTTAAAAATCACAAATGCAATTGTGATGAATTTTCTCAAAGCTGTGTATATTTGTAAAAGTCATTGATGATCTAGAAAAGAAGCTTGATCAATAGAGGAGTCATGGAAGAGTAGAGAGCAGCGGTGTTAGAGGGTTTCTTAGGGGTCGTGGCACTGAAAACAAAATATCTTGCCTTGAATTCAGTTGTTGTCTCAAAATGTTCTACTCTGAGTCTACTTTTGGTAAATTTTATATAATATTTGCTGACTTTGGGTGACCGGCAGCAGTATCGTTTGGATTTGTGGTTCCGTTGAGTGTTGGAGTGATGGAAGCCGCAAAAATATGCAAGAGTAATTGTAAATCATTCAATTCCGACGTCAAAATTCCCGTCGGCTTGGCAGACGAAACAGTAGGCGGGGCAGGGGAAGGCCTGAAAGTCATAACAAGATAGAACAGAGGCTTGATCCGCTTACTTCTGCTGTGGGTTTCCGGTAGTTGAGATGACATCGGGCGTTGAGCTGTGGGTCTCGCTGAAAACGGAGTGGGTCATACTATAGTGTACTAAACTTCAATAACCCTTTCACCTAATAGATAACAATTTTAAAAAGACAAGCTCGAAAAGACGATTGATCCACGTACTTCTTCTCCGGCTTTCCGGTAATTGAGATGACATAGGGATTTGAGCTGTGGGTCTCGCTGAAAACGGAGAGTTTCATTCTAAACTTCAATAGTGTGTTGATAATGAAAATTCCAATATCATGACGGCTTCAGACATGCCGTTGTGAAATATTTGTTATGCACAGATTTCTAGAAGACTGAAAAATGTTGTTCAGGGCGACATGATCCAGACGGACACATGGTCTATGCACATGGATAAGGAGATTTGGGGCGAAGATGCGGAGGAATTCAGACCTGAGAGGTGACTGTTTGATCACAAGTTCGACAATAGGGTTTCTAAAACGGTAGTAGAATGCATTTCTCACTCGTCTAATCCACGCAGAGCGATTGTCTATCGAACCTAGAGAGAACCGAACTGCGGAAATTCGACGAATGAGAAATGCACTTTACTACCGTTTTAGAAACCCAATGCGACACATAATTTTGTGAAAAATGTTCTCTTTGAATACTGAGTGTTCCCTGCATGAAACAGTGGTTCAGATGGCTGGAGGACTCCGATCGTGCCCGTGTTGCCTTCCAAGCGTTCGGGGAAGGACCAAGGATGTGCATTGGCATGAGGTGAGTGCGCATGATCCATTAACCAATAATCACTTCGTTGATGAGGATAGTGACGCTAAAAAATATCTGCCGAAACTTCTCTAAAAGCTGCCAATGTTGGCAAATTTCGGAGCGGTATTGGTTGTTTTTGTGTGTAGGCGCAGCACCTTCCAACCACTAAAGTCGGCTTTCAGATTGGCCTATATCGAGGAGAAGATCGCCATCGCCCACGTGTTGAAACGATTTGAGATTGTGAAGAATGAACAGACGGTGAGGATGAGTGTAATTTTGAATTTTTCTTTCTTATCTCCCAAATGATAATGTTTTCTTTGCAGAATCCACTGGAACTCGCTGGCCCCTTCACCACTGCTCCTGAACGCGTTATGGTAACTTTGAAACTGCGACGATGAAACTGCATAATGGAAGACTTGCAACATAGAACCGACGAATATATGAACTGACTGTGACTCGTCTCTGAGAGATTGGTGTGATAATGTACCTATCAACTATGCTGCATAAAATACTTTATTTGACACGTTTCTACAGCGAATCGAACATAAATTAACAAAATTCAACAGAGATACCGATGCCCAGAATCTTCAATACCTAGAATTTTTAGTACCTATAAAAGAGTAGATTCACTTCCTCGGTCTCAAAGTGACCACGACTTGCTCCGGGATGGCTGTGAACGCCCCCTTGATCTTGATCGGATTCTGAAATTTCTAAGATTATTCATCAGCTACGTTAGACGGATGAAAGACAAGGTGCCATGGACAATTGCGCCACAAAGGTGACAAGTACAGATGCGCTGTGGTTGTCGTTATTCTAGCGGCGCAAGAATCCATTTCACGATTATGGCGCAAATATCCATGTCGCACTTGTTTTTAACCCACGTTAGACAGTGTCTAATAGACACATATAAAATTGAAGGAACACATACAGTCTGTTCGTTCTTCTCAATCACAAATCGCTTCAACACATGAGCTATGGCGATCTTTTCCTCGATATATGCCAATCTGAACACAAAACATTAAATTCAGCCTTTCTTGTGAAAAAATAGGATGTCGCAATGGCGCCCGGGAGTCCCAGCGAGGAATGAAATGAACGGTACTCCCGTTAATGAATGGGAGTCCCATTCATGCCTCATCCTCTTCATTCTTTGTCATTTCCGACCGGTCCTGTAAGAATGAAAGGATTGAACGGGACTCCCATTCATGAACAGGAGTCCCGTTCATTTCATTCCTCGCTGGGACTCCCGGGCACCGGTTGCGACACCTTCGAAAAAATCGCATGACCTCATTCCAAGGCACATCATGGGACCCTCGCCGAAGGATTGGAAAGCGATGCGAGCTCGATCTGACGCCTCTAGCCACCTACAATACATACGAAGTGCATTCAACGATGATTTGCATTAGATTGCTGACCTCTCAGGTCTGAATTCTTCGGCGTCTTCTCCCCATATCTCCTTGTCCATGTGCAAAGACCATGTGTCCGTCTGTATCATGTCGCCCTGAGAATTCACCAATTGTGAATATTTTACTTCATCAAGACGCCACATCATCAAGACAAGATGGTAATCTTTTCCACCAAGGTTGGCAGTTAGACTGCGACATCGGAAATGTTTCACGAAGCGATAACTAGGATCTGTGAAACATAACTGAATTCGCAGTCTAACTGCCACCTACTTATTTTCTCCACTTACTTTCTTGATCTTGTATCCGCACACCTCGGTGTCCTTCATGCATGTTCTGCTAACAACGCTGAAAAACATTTTCACTTGTGTATCCATCTTAAAATACCGGGAATTCTCGCGAAGTATTCTCTTTTTCATCAGTAGATAAGAGTGAAAATATAGCAATTATCTTCAATACTTGGTTGACTACTGCGAGTTCATATTCAGACTGAACGATGGAGATTCTGAGCTGCTGAGTGGTAAAAGCAGGCACCGAGCGCATCCAAATCGTTTACAAAACATATTATATTTCATTTGTAACACCAAAAACATACACACTGGCCAGTGGATAATGTCTCAGTGCTTCCTTGATCGTAGCCTCAGTGTATTTGAGTTTCGGAAGGGCATCCCATTCCACCGACTGCAACTGTGAACTTTAGAACATCATAAATATGACCAAGATGACTATTTAGAGGTGCTGATGGGGGGATATTTTACGATTTACTGTTGGTCATGATTCATGAGCCATGTCATTCTCATTCATCCAATCTCTGTGAAGCAATTGTCGCTCATTCGTCTAATCCACTCGGAGCGGTTGTCAATCGAACGTACAACCGCTCCGGGGAAATCCGACTAATGTGAAATGCACTTCTTCATCAATTTAGGATCCCTAGCCACGACGTTGTCCCACTCACATCATCGGGCACCACTGCATCGATCTCCTCCCTCATCTTCTCTTGGATGTCAGGTCGATTGGCGAGGAAGTACGAGAGGTACCCGAGGGCATTGGAGGTCGTCTACAAAGAAAAAACATTGTTGCTCAGGGAAATGAAAGAAATCTTATTCAAACGTCCCTTTTTTCTCATTTCATCACCTTCGCAGTTCCCGTTTATTGCTACTACATATTAAGATATGGTCTCTCATCGCAAGAGATAACAGCTCAGAAGATACTCATTACTATTTGCTCATGATTATCTGCTCAATTAAGATTCCACTACACAGCTGGCATTAGCAGCTGTAGGAAGAAGTTATATGCCTCGAAATACAAAAAAATTTACCACTTCAAATTTGTTTTCACCTTTTATAATATAAGAAACTAACCTCGAATCCCGCGAGGATGATGAGCATACACAAGTTTACGATTTCATCTTGCACGACCACTTTGCCCAGCACCTGAAACAACTTTTGCACCACACAAATATTGTTGAACGGCATCAACGAACACCGGCCATTTCGGATGGAAAACGAACGCATTATCCGTTAGACCTGCGTTGTCGAAGAACTTTCCAACCTCGGAGCCAAATTTGACGTCGTCAGTTTCTACTTCTGCATCCAGGAACATGTCGATGAAGTCTGTCGATGTTTTGCTGCCTCCCTCCTGCACGGAATCTCTGGGTACTGTATTTCCGAAATTCATTTTCTCATGTATACTCTCATTTATGACTCGGAAGTATTCCAAGAAAGGCGTTTACAGATGATTTTCTTGAGATTTGAGCAAACAATAAAATAGGAAATATGCCCTCTCACCCTTTCCTTCTTCCTCTTCACCACTGCCTTCTCGATGTCCTCAACAAGATTGAAGAACTCGATGCCGATGAACTTTCCTGCATGATGTCATTATTCTTCGAGTCAGAGTTGAGTCTTGCAAGTTCAAAATCTCACCTACGAATATCATCAGGTTGTACATTGGCTCGCTGAGAGACTTGAAAACGGCGGGCAGAATGTTTACATAGACATCCATGGGCCTGAACGAATGTTTCAAGGGATATTCTAATAATAAATTAATTTAAAAATCAATTTACTTTCATATAAAAATAACCGCCAACTTTGGCAGCTTTTGTGTGTGGTTATCATTAATTTCTAAGTAGTGAGAAGATACCCTGAAAATACGTCCTTGCAGGTCTGAAGATAGGGATTGTTGAACATTTGCACATCCTTCTGCCCTAAGGCAATCTTCGAGATGATGTCCATCGTGCATTCTTGGTAGTATCTAAAAAATTATTTTCAGAACAGACACTAGGGTTTGTAGTTTGTATGTGAAATAGATTATGTTTTTTTCTGATTATGTATCTGGAAAGCAATAGTTTCCGTAAACCGATCTCTCTTGCCAACTGCCAATCCTAAAGGACACACATATATGTGGTTATCATTAATCATATTATTTTAGCGATTTGCCTGACACAATTCTAAAATGGATAATCACTACAAACTTGAGAACATCAATGGATCCCGTCCCACTTTTCATTTCCCTCTCCATTCCTTCAGCCATTGTGATGGCCGAGTTCTCGACGGTCAGCTTGATCTGCAAAACGGGGTGAAAGCCAGTAATAGAGTTGCTAAAACGGGAACGAGGCCTCGTTTTGGCAATGATCCTCATGAAAAATCGTCGATTCCTCGTTTTCGTTCGAATAAATCTAGCCAGAACTGCTGTGAACTTTCGCGCCATATTGGTGAAGTAGACGCTTGCGCTGTGAAAACTTCGGTAACGATGGCGCAAGGGTCATTTTCACCATTATACGATACATGACGCTGTTGTATTTCAGGCATCGCAAATTAATGATTTGTTTTATAGGTGTTAGTGCAGCTGTTGCGTTGATTGTATTTCGTGAATTAATTAGCTCTCGATTTCACTTTCTCTGAACGTTGCACTAGTGTAATTATAAACCGTTCCGCTAAAGTGTTCGCAGAACAGAAAAATTACAACTACCATTTGCGATCTTTGGGCTCTGAAATGGTGTCGCTTGTGGTTTGCAAATGAATAAAAAGTGCATTCTCATTCGCAACGGATATCTCTACGTTCGATAGACAACAGTTCCGCGGAGATTAGACGAGTGAGACATGCACTGCTCTACCGATTTAGAAACCATCATGTCTACCCATATCGCCGTTGCGAATGATGAACTATGCCCTCTTATCTAGAAAATACACCATATTTGGAACCTTCATTTGATCGATCGCAGTCCGCTGCTAGTTTGTGGCTTCAATACTGATAAGTAACTGTCAAGGAATATTCCAGGAAAATTATTAACGGTATTGTCTGTTTCTCCCGAGTTGTTCTTTAATCGATAGCGAACCACATCCAGTCAGGATTAGAGTGGCGAGAAGGGGATATGGCCAACAAATTCTTCTCTTAGCCATTTATGTTGGTCATTCGCCTGGTGGACCAATTCATTCTCATTTTCCAGAGAGCAGGGGCTCGTATTTGGGAGCATAGAAGAAAATGAAAATGAAAATGCATTTTAATGACCAGTTCATGGGTTGAAAATCGATGAATTTGTCGTCATTCTTCTCCACAGAGCTATTGTCTGACGTCCTGATAGACAACTGCTCTCCGGAGAAGAATTGACAAAACGTGCACGTTTTGTAGACCTTAGCTTACTCTCCACTCGTGCTTTTAGCCCGCCCCTTATGGGCGAGGGAGGAGAGGAAGGGCAGAGGGCACTTCTTACTTTTCTGAGAGGGAACCTCGTTTCCCCTCTAAAGGAGTCACTGTTATTACATTGCTGATAAAGTT
>JACMIF010001775.1:0-21500 GCA_014805445.1 Diplogasteroides magnus | reverse complement strand
GGAACGATGGGTGAAATGAGGAGAGGAGGCCTTTTATACCGAGACTGGAGTGCACTTGCAAATGCAGAATGTGTAGACAATCGATAACTTCATTCTCACCCATTGCGCTGAAGAAGAGTGGCTTTGTGTCTTAGGAATTTGATAGCAGCTCGTTTTCTTTTTCTTTTTTCGACTTTGTCAATAGTCTTTCAATCTCGTAAAATGTGTGAAAGACAAGAATTTTCGATTTCACATAAATTTATTCCAAAAGTTATTATTCGAATACATGGAGTGGTTTTAAATTGCTAATTGTATTGTGGTCTACATTGAGCGGTTACAATCCAAGCATTTCCTGTGGATAAAAGTCTTTTCAGAAGTGAAACGACAATGCTTGGACTGTCCATTCAATTCAGATATCACTTCTTCTTCACACTTTCTTTGTTCTTCGGAGAAGGACTCGATTTCGGACTCATGAATGGCGGAGTATTCTTCACGGGCTCAATCGTTGTTGGCATCATCACGCTCTGCATTTCGTCATTATGATGAAATCGCGACCGCGACGCGTCCCCGTGCATCGCGGTCTCTTTACCTGCTGCACGCTCTTCATCGCACTCGGTTCCTGTGAAATTGTGATGTTTAGCGATGGTGGCAAGGTCACGGGGCTCATAACACTCCGCTTCGTACTCTCCTTCTGAATTGCATCATACGTTGCGGTCGCGCTGCGGTCAGGGTACCTGCGGCTTCTTGCTCTTCGCCGGGCTCATGGTACTCTGCATCATACTCGGCTTCTGAAATATTTCAAGCGTCGCGGTCGCGTTGCGGCTAGGGTACCTGCATAACGCTCTTCACGGGAGTCATAACACTTTGCTTCGCGCTCTCCTTCTGAATTACATCACACGTCGCGGTCGGGTTGCCATCAGGGTACCTGCGGCATCTTACTCTTCACTGGGCTCATGGTACTCTGCGTCATACTCGGCTGCTGAATTTTTTCATGCGTTGCGGTTGCGGTGCGGTGAGCGTAGATACCTGCATAACGCTTTTCGCAGGACTCTTCATTACGCTCCGCATAACACTCTTCGCCGGACTCTTCATAACGCTCTGCATAAAGCTCTGCTCCATCTTCGCCTAAAAAAGCGCGAATTTTAAAAATTGGCGGTAGATTTGAACTCCTCACTTCCTCTTTTCCCTTCGCATCACCCTCTGGTTGTTGTACTTTTAGTGGATCCCAAGACCAGAATCTGGCTACCGTTGCTAGGTATTGAGGGGCATTGGCCATTGCCTCTTTCTGTAAGATACAGATTATCACTCTTAACATACAACGACAGACATTCAACTGCGCGTCCTCAGCTGATTCCCACTCGTACGAATCAGAGAACGAGACCTACAGTAAGAATGTTTTCGTGGTGAGAACCAAAATGATCCTCACTTTTTGATTCGTCATAATTTCGTTTAGACAGTCATAGAAGATGTTGTAGTTGGGTCGTGAGTAGATTTCGAGACTTCGAAGATACTCCGGAATGCGTTGAAGACTGCCTGAGGGAGTTCAAATCATGGAAGATCACGATTGAATTGCGAACTTGGCAATTTGCCAACAAGATTCGCGTCGCTGATCTCCTTTTTCATCTTTTGAGTCTCGTCCTGAGTCGGGAATTTTGAAATAAATGCGGAAAGCGAAATTCAAACATCGTCAGCATCCCTCCACGGCAGTTTATCGTAGAGATGCACGAGCATGTACAGGAGTGAGCACAGATCGTCTTTTCTTCCCTGAATATCGATCGTTGATCGCTACGCGTCAGTTCAGGCGTCGCGGTCACCTGTTCCTTTCCATCTATAGTAGAAGCCGAAGCGAAAAGGCGATTGCCCCGATTCTTGCACGACTTCCTCGCTCGTTTTGATACCCACTTGCCAGTGTTTTTCTGTTGGGCGAACTCCCTCAATTTCATCATTCAATCGATAACCGCAACACGTGGCGGAGCGTCGCGGTTGATGACGACATACCTCGCGAGTGAGAAGTCAACGATGTGAACGATGCGCGTTCTCGGTCGATCAGTGGGCAGACCGATAACGAATGTGGTCGGTTTGACGTCCCGATGGATGTAGCCACAATCATGCATCGCCTTTAAGTTATTGATTGATTACAGTAATCCTATACTACCGTAACCGACCTTGATGCCGTAGAGGCACTGTATGCCTATTCGTGACAGTGTCCGCAACGGCATTCCCGACTCGAAGTACTGCTTCTGAAATTGACGGTTTGCTTCCGACCGCGAAGCGTCTGGATAAGCGTTGCGGTCACCTGGAGCTCGTCTAGATTCTGTCCGAGTAGCGTCATGATCATGTAGCACACGTGGTCCTTCTTGCCTGCCCTACAGCATGGATTAGTAAACGTCGACTACACCACAATTCACTTGTGTAGTGCGGTGAAGTGCGATTTGGTGCTCAGGGCGATGAGTTGTTTGTGGACGGACACCTGAGGGTTGTGTGAATTAGGAAACGTCGGCCACACTACCACTTCCAAGTGTTTAAGCCTTGATCGGTTCAATCTTTTATGTGTAATGATTATCCAACGAACCGTAGTTCAAATCAGCCAGAGAAGTAATAAACTACAAAATACAAACCTCCTGCTTGACCGTACTCCCTCCGTCCTTGCTCGTGCTCTCGATCTTAATGACCGCACTGTTCGGCAGCGTGGTGCCCGTCGTTGAGTTTCTGACCTAAGTGACCAGGAATACGGTAAGAACCGCAACGCGTTGCCTCAGGCGTCGCGGTCATCCACTGTACCTTGTACAATTTTCCTGATTGTCCGTCGTGGATGAGCTCCGCGAACCGCCATCGGCCTATCCTGTAGGGATATTGTGTTTTCAAAGTAATGATTCAGTATGAATCAGGAGGATGACTACTTGAATTCCCCTATGAATAACCAGAGTGATCAACAATATAGTCAACGAACCTTTTCTCCTTGACAAACTTGGCCAAGTCCTCGATTTCCTTTTCATTTCGAGGCATTACTAAGGTAGGGCGGCCGCACGGTGGGAGAGGAGGTGGAATGAATGAATGACGCTCACAACTTTATTGCCCTAAACGACTCTAAACGTTAGATTTGGCTTTACATACTCTATTATGACAAGTTACACGCGCTCCTTCAAATACAGTCGCTTCGATAGTTTCAGCGCACAGGAATTGTTATCAGTGACGCAATAAAATGACCGCCAATTCCACCTGGAATCATCTTGCTCCAATGTTTGCGGTGAAAATTATTATTGTTTGGAGGTGGCAATATCAGTGAATCTTTTATCAGAAAGCATTACTGAGAGAATGAGCATTGCGCTTTTCGGCGGTCGAAGAAAAGCCGCAGCAAGCGCGGCATGGTGCGATTAGCAAATTACGCCATTAAAGAAACAGTACGGGGAGATTCATCTCGGGTAAACAAATACTCTGCGCCTATTCATACGTCCCACCTCCCTCACTTCTCACCGGCCGTTTCTTTAAAGAAGCCGTAAACCGAAGTTGTCCCATCGTACTAGACGACTACTTTCAAAATTGCATAGAAAATTTCAAAGTGCAGCTACTGTTTCAAACTCAACCGATTTGCATGTGACGAGACGTCACGCGAGTCATTATTTCGAATTACCACGCGGTCGATTCCAGGGAAGCTCCAGGGATGCGCGGGAATTCAACTTCGAATTTGAATAACGCGGCGAGGAAAGCCTTTTGAGAGATGAAAATTTGCGATCCTACATAATCAAACATGCTCTAGAACGCGGCGCTTCCAGAATAGTTGACCCAGAATCTCCCCTGACGGCTTCTTTAACACACCTATTGCGTTTTGAGAGGAAACGGAATATGCTTGTGGGACATTCGAGACGGCAGGGAGTTCAAGCCGATCGACCTACAGAAAAAATATTAGTATAAATAATAAATTTTAAAAATGAGAATACCGGTCTGATCCCTGTACTCTTCGTTACTTTTCCATTGCTTGATTTTACTGGCAATATCGATTAGGGAATGGGATGAATTAAAAGAAAGCTGAAATCATTAGAATACGTTCCTGTCAATTCCACAGCAATTGCAACCTCTACATGTCTTCTGTCGAGTTCTTCATCATCTGCTTCCCAGGCCGTTTGACCAATCAATGAGGCTATGTTTTGAGCTTTTGCGATTGCATTCTGAAAATTCGATTAGTTATTTAAACCGGCTGTCTTTCATTCAGCAAAAATAGTTTTGGGATCCATGGAAAATATCACGTATGCCATAAAGATTTTTCTCCACCTCGGAGAACAGCTGCTTAATATTTAATAACGCAAAACATATGGTCAATATGGTCATATGATTCAAAAAAAAACATTTTTAGAATGGATCACTTTTCTCGTCTTCTCGTCCATCCAATCATTACTTTTCAGCATTCCTTCAAATGCTGATTTCATTTCAGCAACCATCCCATGCACTTCGTCGACGACTTTCTGAACACGACTTCATTATGCTATCAAAACAGGTTTTGGCACGCATTTTTACTTTTCTTATAGATAACAAGTAAGTTAAATTTTTAAAATATGAAAATTAGGAAAATAATCATGAAAATTGATTCAACCTTATTGAGATGTTTCCTGGAATATATTGCGCTTATTGCGTGCTGTAGGTCAGCACGGACATTATTCAGACATTCCTTCCATCGTGGAGAACGCTCCTGATTGCCATAGACGACTTTGTCGAAACGCTTAAGACATATTTCATTTTAAAAAGTTAAAATGATCTTCTGTTGTCAAGAGAAAAAATTCGACCTGATTGACTTTCTCATAACGTTCGCCCAGAGCGTACAAGGCGTAGTCGCCATACCGTGGCATCAAGTAGTTCGCGACTGTTTGGGGTTTGGTGGTCCTTAAAGAAGCCACAAAGGGAGATTGTTTTGCACGCACTTTACTGGATCACTTCTCTCCATTCCCATACTATCTCGTCGTCAGAGCGGTCTACTCTGACGACGAGATAGTATGGGAATGGAGAGAAGTGATCCCGTAAAGTGCATGCAAAACAATCTCCCTTTGTTGCTTCTTTAACAATATTTCATCATCAGCAACAACGGCACGTTTTTTTATATCTATTAGGTTGAGTGGAAAGTCTTGGTACATTTTGTTATTCCGATACAGAAAAATCTCAGTAAACGCTAGACACAAATTGTATAGTGCACAGTTGATGGCTAGCGTTGGCCAACATGTAGTCATAGATTGGCTGATAAATGCCTGCAACACAGCAAGCAGTAGGTTTTCATAGTGCATGGTTGCCGTGAAGACCATTGATAAGTTCTCTAGCTATATTTTCACGAAGCGATTTTTCCGGATCTAACGAAATGCGCTAATCCATGAGCCGTGTAATGAACAATTCCAGGCCCCAGTGACAGCCAAGATATGCGGCCACTTCGTCTTAAAGGATATAATGAATGCATTTTCAAAAAAATCAAAAATTGTCCCGACTAGCATATTACCAGTTTTCAAGAAAAATGTATTTGTATTTTTATTTGTGTTCACACGTATCAACTTTCATAATTATTAATGGTTATGGACAGTACAAGAGTAGGACAATAAGCTGCGCACATTCTGGTTGATATCGTTTCCTTTCCGCCAAACTGTACATTTATTGCTAAAAGTATCACCCATTTGACCGTTTTTACCTTTTCCATCAGAACTTCCTAGTCACAAGACATAATCAAAAGCCCTTCTAGCATGTGATGAAGACAGTTCTCATGATTAATATAATCCACTAGTAAGCAGGGCGGCATGGCCGAGTGGTGTAAGGCGCTGCTTGTCGTTCGAAGGGTCACGAGTTCGATCACTGCCCGGGCCAACCATCTAGCACTTCAGAAATATCAATTAAAATGTAATATAAACGAAGGTGCAATGGGAGTAATCGATGAATGATTACAATGGTATCATTAAATGTGTCATCGCTTAAGGAACATGCTATGTTCATATTGCAGTCCAGTCTGGATGCATACTGTGGAGTAGTGTTTCAAACTGTAAAAATTACAAACTGTAAAAAGTGCATTTCTCATTGGTCACTTAGAGCGGGATATGAGGTCGATGATGTTTGTTCCGTTATGGAATAATACGATAGGAAACATGGTTATGGAAACATATCGATTGCTACGGATGTTCAATTATCATCCTGCCTACTATACATAACCACACACATTGGAATTGTGCAACTTCTCTAAGTAAAGATAGATGTGTTTTTAAAAAATGGTCAAGACTTTCTCCCCAGCCTAATATTTTGGCTGCGGGCAGAAAAACAAAAAAAAGATATATCTAAACATTTTCAGGATGCGCTTATTCTAAAGGACCTGCCTGGCCGTTTTCACTACAGCTAACATATTCTACACTGTTCTTTACTTTCTCACTTATCCGATAGGTACGGGCTATGTTTCAAGGACAGGCCAAATACTGACTGATTAATGTTTTTCAATGAATTGTGAACGAAAACTGGTTTTATTCGCATTTTAAGGGACAAATTACTTTAAAAATTAATTCAGATCATCAACCTCTCTGCCCAAGGAGCTCTTCTCATCGGACACGAGCCCGTGGCACTGTCCAAGATGACGTCATCAATTCTTTTCGCGTTAATGTGTGGTTTCGGGCGATAGGCAAGGGCGCCATGGACCTTGGGGCAGTTTTTTAATGGACAGATGCGCCATTGTTGTTGTCATTGTCAACTGCCCAAAAATCGATTTCACCATTATGGCGCAAAGGTCCCTGGCGCTCTTATCTTTCACCCGTGGTTTCATATTATTGATATTTTGGTCCGCGGATCGCAAACTCATTAACGCTTCCGCGTGCATATTTGCGCACGAATTCCCCAGAAAGGCTGGTTTCTAGGGTTTAGCCATAAATCTATAGTAAATAGGATTTCACATTCGTCAAAGCCACTTGTTTATTCCCCGTAGAGACAACCTCTCCGAGGAGCGTAGCAGTTTACTATCGATTCTATAATATATATCAGTGAGACTAATGTCTCAGTCACTAAGCGTACCCGGAAAGTGGAACACCCTGGGTTCGACTCCCGGTCTGTGATTAACCTCTGCTGTCTTGAAATGAACATAATATATAGCTACGGTGAAACGTAACCCATAAAGTAGTCAAAATACCAACCATATTCCACTTTCAGGTACCTCGTCGTGGTCCACTCCACGTTCCTGCTCGCGCTCCATTTTCTCTTCATCTTCACGCAAATCCACCCTGAATGGTAGCCAAATTTAAGGAGTCACAGTACCCTTGAACAATCCACTCAAGAGTAGGGTTCTCTTATGGAGATGTTATTGACAGCCGGTGTTCTTCATTCCATGCGGTCGTCCCTCTGCCTTCACAGAGAAGATCGCTAGGAATGAAGTTAGACGGCTAGGAGGTCACCGGCTGTCAATAACATCTCGATAGCAGAACCCCACCAATTGTCAGGAGCCACGTCCACTCGTTCCTTCGTAAGCGGCAGTCACTGTTAGCGGTGCTCATAGCGGATGTGGTCTTCATACTGGGACCCTGTCTCGTCACCTTCATACGACTAATGCCATACGATGCCGTCGAGGAGAATCAACGGTATTTATTATTCATGTAAACTGGACTGATATTCCGAATACGAATAACACCCCCTGAGTTCGTGACTGTAAGACGGTTACTCTCGCATATTTACATACTATGTCGTCGCATCAATCGACTCTAGACGTGATTCGTCTTATGTTTCAGCACCACTACATATGGAACGCATTTCAGTTCAGATTTCATGAATAATAAACATGTTCCGCTTTTCAAATGTAAATTCATATCACTTTAATTCAAATAGTTGAAAAATGAAGAAAACGAACCCTTTTCATAGCACTTAATTGGTAAAGATGGACGAATCGTGCTTGAGGCACAGTGTTGGATTTCAGAGTTCGAACCCTGAAGGCGTACGGCATAGACATCGCCTACTCTGGATATATTGCCTCTCTGTTTCGTGTTGGTATTAGTAGTACTGTGTACATCCACATTACAAGCGTTACTAGTAATCCAAAGTAAACGAGTAAACTAGTAACTCATTGGAAAATCAAGTGTAACCCCGCCCCTGACCTGTTGAGTCATTTGCTTACGAAATCTCGGCGTCCTTACACTCATTACACTGGAGCCCCGCCCATCGCCCCTTAGGCGCCTTTGGTGACTCATCCTCTTACGAAATCAAGAGTACATTCAAATGAGAAGGAAGGGATATTCAAATGAGATGGAAGGAACATTCAAATGAGATGGAATGACATTCAAATGAGATTGGAAGACAGTGAACAGATGTAAGACAGTGCTAAGACCATTCTATGGCAATAGAGTGATGATTATTGAACAATCAGTATTTATGTGCATCTATTTCAAATATCATTCTCATGTTAACTGTTAGAACAAGTCTATTATGTTTGTACGAAACTTGGATGAACACTGTTTGCTTTCCCTCGTGTGGTTCTAGCCTCTCCAATCTCTTCTATTTTAGTTGTGACCTCTCGAATCTCATGTAACCCCCGGAATGGAATACATTGTGAAAGTCATTTGGTTCATTCGAACACTTTCATCATTTCTGCCTCAATGGGCAAAATTTATCTTTTTATTCAAACATAACAACTTTGAATTTCACAGTTATAATCCAAGGTATACTACGTTAGGAGTTAGAAGAGTCATTTTGAGGTTGTGTCTCGGTAGTTGATTAGAGTTCCTATTCGTCATAAAGTTTATCATTCAGACATTCAATGGAATAGAACTCTAATTAACTACCGATAATAGGAAAAGGAAAAGAAATCTATCCTCCCTACGTAGTATATATTTGATTATTGAAAGGACGAACCAACTCAAGCATGGCTCTCGACATCGCCGACTTCTGCATCCACTTCCACATTGTCTTCTCCCTTCTCTTCGATGGCCGCTCCGACCTCTTCTTCGATGCTCCAATTACATCTCAACTTCGCTTCCACAGTATCCCTCCTTCTGTAGAGTGACCACTTCTCCTTCACAAAAGGCATTCCATACTGAATTATCGTAATTGGGAGATGGAAAGAGTCAATTCAATGTACCTGTACGATTACATAGTAGATGCATCCGCCTACTAACATCACAAAGATGAAACTTCCTGGAAGATTGAATGACATTGTAGAGGATAGGATGATATCTCACCATATGAAGTAGAACTGTCTTGAGTGGAGTATGAGAGGGGGACCTCAGTAGTGGTTGAAGCAACTGTAAAGGGAATCTTTATATTTTCAAGTCTAATGATCTTACCCTGCAATGAAGGCTGAAGAGGTACGAGTTGTGATCCCCATGGAGCTGAAACACTCATACATGCATCACTATTCATATACGCAACTTACACAATGGGGGAGAAGGAGTGACGACGCCTCTCGTTGACTCTGAAAAGATTTCAAAAATGAAGTGGGGACTAACAACTTACCACATGCTCCATTCAGGTAGCGGTATCCTATGTCGCAAGTGCACATGGGTCTTTGCCCCACAACGACGAAATGAGAATCTTGTGGGCAACTACTCATTTCTCTTAATGTAGGAGATGGGAAAATAGATTTTTGAAATTCGAATATTCCTTAAGAAAGCGCGCGTGCATTCACCGTGCGTTTACTGACCCCGCCCCGAGTTACTGTAGTCTTTCGATCGATAGATACTGAACATTTCTTTGCAGGAGCAAATAATTTAGACAAATTATTGAATCATTACTGTAATTGGTATAATTTATCTCTATTTCTTTGGTAAATATATGATGATGTTGTCGTCGAATATTTTTGCACATAATCTGTGATCATTGTCCGTTAGTTGATGTAGATCCAAAGCGAGATATTCATGCGGTTCTTTCGTAGCGTCCGCAAAAGCTTCTATCATACTCTTACTATTATTTGGCATGATTTGCCGGGCCACGTTCGACAGAGACAAGCGGTCCTGTGGATTTCTTAATAACAGCAAATATTGGCAACTAATTCGAGTAGTTCTGTCGATTTCAAATAGTCCCTGGCTTATTGTGAACAACGCGAGATTCATATGATGTGTCATTCTCGTAACTAATGCCTGCAACAGCGTTTTGTTCTTGTTAGCTTCCAACATCAAGTCGTCCAGAATTACACCAGTTATTTTGCCATCGCAAAATTGTTCCAACATAGTTTGATCGGGTAGACCGGAGAAGCACGTCACATTTGGCATGTCAATGGGCAGTTCAGAATTGTGAATTCCATAGAAATATAACCATCGAACTGGGGGGTTATCAAACATTCTATCGCCTCAAGCATAATTCGCCTCTGTAAGTGACTCTTACCAGACATGCTTCCTCCTGCTATAAGAGTACTACACGGTGTCCGGAATATTAAAGGCATTTGACCACTCAAGGCAAGTAGCGATAGGATGAATGATCACATGTGCCAGCGCATTAGCGCCGACCGGCTTGTTATTGTTGTGCAGCTTTTATTGGTTATTATCTTGATTCTATTTGCGACCGTTAACCTGACCATCCACCCCGAGCGCAATCGCGAGTTTTGGATTACGGTATTGACTACTACGACAGCACTAGTGCTCCCATTTCCCATCTATGGATCAGGAAAGAAATTTCTACACAGTCCTGCCTAGTAATACTGTGGGAGATGATAATACCCCCAGTGACTATACTGTACGTTTTCCTGCTCCATTGCAATTGAGGGGAATATATGAAGTAGGCCTAAGTGAAATCATTCTTTCTTCTCAATATGAGAACATAAGTGAGAAGTTGCCCTTCATTATTAGATACAAGGATGGGACACAACACAGATTGTCTTTGCCTAGAGGCTACTACGATTCACCCGATTCTGTCATAGCATCCCTACAATCTCTTGTTCACAGAACAGTTATGAGAGTTAGGCGCAAACGAGCGGCTACTGAGGCAGAAGCACCTGATGCACCTTTTGATCTTGAGACTCCTGCTGGTGTATTTGATCCTAATGAGGCCTTTGAGCCTGATCAGCCATTCGATCCTGATGTAAGGGTTGTGTTTGAGCCGAAAGTTGAACATCCATCAGAGGCGTTTCCTGCAGTTGATTCAAAGGTTCTTCCCACAACAGTTTCTCTGCCAACCCCTTCCTCTGAATCAGTCACACAGCCCCCTATAGTAGCAACTAAGGAGAAGCAGAAGAGCAAAGAAGTGATGAAGACTAAAGAGATGAAGGAGACTGAAGTACCTGAGGTTCCTGGTGTAGTCACTCCATTGGTACCAACAGTTGAGCCTCCTGTTCAGCTTCCACCAGAGACGTTTCCTGCAGTGTTAGAGGATAGGAAGGTTCATCCCACAGAAGGGCCTCTACTCGCCTCTACCCCTGTATCAGTTACACAACCCCCTATAGCTACTACTTCTGAGTAGTCAAAGGCTAAGGAAGTGAAGGAACAGAAGAAGTCTAAAGAAGTGAAGAAGGTTGAAGTACCTGAGGTTCCTGCCGTAGGTCCTCCATTCCAGCCTACAGTTGAACTCCCACCAGAGACCTTTCCTGCAGTGTCAGAGGATGCAAAGATTGATACTACAGCAGGTCCCCCTCCAGTTCCTGCCTCTGAATCAGTTACACAGCCTCCTATAGTCGTGACTTCTGAGAAGCCTAAGGAAGAGAAGAAGGCTAAGGAAGAGAAGAAGGCTAAGGAAGAGAAGAAGGCTAAGGAAGAGAAGAAGGCTAAGGAAGAGAAGAAGTCTAAGGAAGTGAAGAAGGTTGAAGTACCTGAGGTTCCTGCCGTAGGTCCTCCATTAGAGCCAACAGCAAAGCCTCCTTTTGAGCCTCCACCAGAGACGTTTCCTGCAGTGTCATTGGATACAAAGACTGATTTTGTTGAAGTTAAGATCCATCCTAACATCGTAGCAGGATCTCTACCCGACATAATCCCTCCACCCACCACACTTCCTCCTCCCATAGTTACGACTACTGAGACGCCTAAGAAAGTGGAGGAGCCTAAAGTAGCAAAGTATGAGGATCGTGAAGTTAAACCTGAGAAGGTCTCCATTCCTAAGGAAGATATCATACAAATTCCTCCACCCAAGAAGTTGATGGGACCCCGTTATCTGGAACCTTCAACCGCGGGTGAAGTGGATGATCTTCTGCCCAAAACCCTTGGCCCTCCAGACCTGGTGATGGGTAGAACTGTTGAGGTACTACAGTCAGGGGGCGAGGTATTTCCTCCTATGGAGATTGAGGATGTCCCCTTTTCTCCTATCAAGATCGGTGTAGAAGATGAATACTTCTTGCCTGAAGCAGATGTAGAACTTTTCAGTCCTGGTCCCGTAGTGGAACGATTTGCTTTTGTGCCTCACGTAAGAGCTGAGATTAGAGGTGATTATACGCCGAAACGAAAATTTCTACCGACTATTCCTACTGAGAGGCTATACAGAGTTAGAGAGCCTGATATAGATGAAGTTTTCACACCTCCGGGGGAAGTTGATGAAGAGGAGCCCCTTTCGAAGATGCCGAAATCGGATGATCCTGTGGTCTTTTGCGTTCGACTCTACAATGGGGAGAGTTAAGATATTTATAGATGAGGAACTTATTGATGATGTTGAACTGTCGTACAATCTATCACTTTTGCTGGGGTTTGCAAACCAAATCATTCGAAAGTCGTCAAGAGCTACCTATCACATCGACATGAAGCATAACAGATCTATATTCTTCATATACTGTGACGCAGTTGAGCCTACTATACTGGGCAACGTCTCCGCCAACATCCTCAGGGCTATTCCTGCTACACGCTCGCCAGAATTGTCTAGTGTAGTGCACACTTTTGAGAATATTCAGTACTGTCGACTACGCTTCATTGAGGGCCTATCGGATATAAGGATCAGTATACGGGATGAATTAGGGCGCCCCATAACCTTCTCATCAGGGATTACGGTGGCTACACTGCATTTCAGAAGAGTCGTACTTAATCAACGTGATTGCACACCGAGTGGTCGATAATGTCTACTCTCTTCTTCAACCCAGAATCAGTGGATTATCGTAAACTGTTTTCATCTCAGATAGGTGGAGGGGCCATAAATTTTTTCCATGGCTTGCCTAGACAGAAAGGGTTTGGAATATCAACATTTGTGTCTATCATCATGAAATTCCTACTACCATTCATTGCAAGCCCATTGGGTCAATCGCTTGTCTCATCAGTGTTGCCGGCAGCGAAGCAAGCAGCGTCTAGCATAGCCACAGATGTCCTTTCGGGGAAGCCTATAGTTCAGTCTGTGAAGTCTCACGGACGACAAGCTGCAAGGACGATTTCAGGGTTGGGTAGAAGGAAACGTAAACCTCCAATCGGTTTCATCAACAATCCTAAGAGACAATACAAGCTGCCGAAATGATAGAGCACAGACAGTGAAAGGAAGTAGATATTCAATTCATACCATTACTCTACTCGCCATTCTTCTCTCCTTCTCCCATCATGAGCGGTCGTATGAGGGTTACCGAGTTCGACCTTGGTCTCTATGACCAGAAGTACCGCTCAGGAGTCTCCAACTTGATTGAACTTTTGGTTCACATTTGCGGCGACATCTCATACAGCAAACTCCTCGACATTCTGGAATTCTTTAGATCATTCCGCACAACAAGCATTCGCGATATTATAGAATTGATTATACAAGATTGTTCCAAGATCAAGCCCTACTTCTCATGCGGAGAATTGAGATTGTCTTATAATGAATGGTATTGATAAATGATGTTATTACGAAACAGTCTTACACACACTGCAAGGGGGAGTGGTCAGAGGGGAGGGGCTAGGGGAAAGGGGCTAGAGGAAGCATTCACTCGTTGCAATCGATGGAGGAGGACGAGTCTGTTCTGATGAAGAGAAGAAGAATGGAGGATACATTTCCTCACCCAGGGGTTAGAGGTTTTAACCCAATGCAGGTCATTGTTTTTTCTGAGAGGAAATCGTCGAAATAGTAGTCATTCTAGGATAGACTGATCATCCCTCGTGTGATTGCCTTTGGCATAGTCAGAGCCCACCGTGATGCCTTCAGACGAAGTTTTCCATCTCTGACATTGGAGAACTCTCACACTCTCATAAGAGATCCTCAAGTACTAGCAGCATACAAAGCATCTGAAGCTGAATTTAGGAAGGTGTGTAGATGTATAGACTACCTCTATTCTTCTCAAATATTTAGATTCGAGAAAATAGGTATCTGATTACATGTGGCTTCACCGCCCAGGATCTTGAGGCTATTCGTTTACTGAGACTTGTTGGTGTTCCTGAGGATAAAGTAGAATATGGATTAGACGACATCAAAACTATTCAGAAATTTTTGAAATGGACTGTGAGGATTCATGTGCTACAATGGGTGGGTGTATATAGTATGACAAGTGAACACGAAATGCATTCAGACCGGAGTGCCTGGTTCTGGATATCACGTTTGGAGTGGGGAGGAGAGAAGTGCCAAACAGATATTCATCCTGACAGACGGAGATTGATATGACCTTATACTCACTGCTTCAAGTGTTGTGGGAGAGTTCTGGTGTCCCCGCTGTCGAGCGTGTGTGAAGAAGAGCCGGCACATTTGCAAATACTTTTGTAAATTGTGTACAAATACTGACGGAGATTGTGATAACGGAGAGAAGATAAGCTGTCCAGATTGCGGCAATCCTTTTGGACCCTACAGGAGCGTAGGATGCTTTGAGAGGGACGGACAATCAATGATTATTCCTCAATATCTTGTTTAGGCATAAGCGTCATTCTCACAATTATGCGACATCCCGTTGCAACATCATTCATCGATGCCCCGAGTGCCGTGTAGTACATAATAAGCACAACTCAACAGGTGGCCATGTTTGTGGAGAGAAATGGTCCCCTCCGGCACTGTTTCGAGCCTAATATTTGTACCTACAGGTGTCAGAAATGCCATTCGAGGAGGCCTATCGGGCACGACTGTACTTGGCTTCCTCCGAAAGTTTTACGACATAGAGTGCCAACAGAGTGTGTACAATGAACAGGATGGAACATTCACATATCTGCCATCTCACATACCTTGTCTTATAGTTCTGCAGAAGGTTGCCCATGTATAGGGGATGCCTCTCACATCGAAAAACCTTTTAGATCTGCTGGAAGTGCCAAGATGGGGGAGAGTGTACCAACTGTGGTCAGCATGAAGTTGTGTTCTCTTATGAACAAGTTGATGAGCCACCAGACGCATTAGTCGACCGCTTCGTAAAGTATTTGGCGACTGACGTTAGCATGATTGGCAGGACTCTCATAGCACATAATTCCGGAAGATACTGTAATCCTCTGTGAAAACTGTATAATGTTATCATTTCAGGTATGACGCCCATCCTATCGCTGCATCATTCATGAGAGCTGGCTACAAACCTGATTTGGTCATGAATGGATGGACAATGATCAGATGCCAGATTACTCTCAGAGGAAGGGGGAAGAATAACTTCCTCTTGTTCAAGGATTCCTATGCTTTCATTCCCTTCCCTCTCTCGACATTCGGAAAGAGCTTTGGCATTCCGGACGCTAACAAAGATTTTCTCCCTTATATGTGGTCAGTTACGAGAGGGAGGTCATTCATACAATCCTTTTCAGCAACGAAAATAAGAACAGAGGGCAAACAAGGATTGGGTTGCCCGACAAGTTGTTCTACCGCTATGAGAGCATGAGGAAGAGTGAGAAGAAGGCCTTCGATGAGTATACGCCCTCACGAATCGTCAATGATTGCATCTCATTTTAGATACTATGACTCGGTACCGAAATCCCACGTGTTCGACTTTGACCGGGAGCTCCAATTTTACTGTTCGAAAGATGTTACAGTACTCAGAAAAGGCTGTTTGAAGTACAGATCGACTATGCGCAAGGCTACAGGATTCTGTCCCTTCTCTAATGCTGTGACAGCGGCCCAATACGTACTTTTGTTGATGAGATACGTCTACGTTGATTCGACGAAGATGCACTTTCTGTGCGAGCGAGGAGTGCAAGGACGTGCCCAATCAGAGTTTGCCCAGAAGATGATCATGTGGTGTGAACAGCAATGGGAATGCAAACTGCAGCACTCAATGTCTGCACTCGGAGAGAGGTTTACAGCCTAATATCCCTCCTAATGTGTCCAATTGCAGTCTTTCCGGATAGGAGACAAGACACTATATGTGGATGCATATCATGAGGGACGAAACCTTATAATAGAGTTCTTCGGGTGTTAGTACGTCTTGCACTCTTGTGTGAGAAGTTGAGATAATGTCTTTTGCAGCTTCCACGGCTGTAAACAGTGTTTTCCCCAAGGATTCAACCAGCTACTCGGCAAGAAGTTCAGCACCCTTCATCAAGAGACTCAGGATAGACTGGAGCTATTGAGGGAACACTCGGGAGCTGGAATATTAGTGGTGTGGGAACACGAGGTGCCAAAGGTCGGAGCGATGGCCCGTTTCATCAAAAGTGCAGAGGTGAAAATGAAGCCTCTCACCTCCCCCCTCATCTGCCTCCCTCATTGCAGCCTCCAAGACGAATCAATTGAAGACGTGCCCTGCAAGGCGGTCGGGTGAGTGTGTTCCGGACGAGCCTGAAAGAGACGGACACCATGAAACTGTGCTACTACGACATCACATCAATGTGAGTGATCTGTACAGTGCTCTGACAACCCCCTCACTTCAGGTACCCCTACCAGATGGCAACCGCCTCACTACCATTCGGAAAACCGATCATTCTGACTGCCGGCTGGCCCGAGGACTTGGACAGTCTCGAGCAATTCCCATATCGTGGAATATGTCTGGTCCGAGTGTTGCCTCCCCTGGGACTCCTCAAGCCTGATCTCGGCCTCAAGTGCAACGGCACCACCTGTTACACTCTGTGCGGCAAATGTAGTCAGGCGAACGCTCGTGAATGTGCCCACAACGATTGGGACCGCTCCTTTGTGGGGAGTTTATAAGTGAAGAGCTGGATCATGCGATCGGACAAGGATATCGCATACTTGAGATTATGGAGGTATCGTAGGACAAGTTCCTGACAATCATCGCCCCCTTTTCAGGTCTACCATTGGCCCGAGGAACAATGGTCCACGACTCTGTTCCGTTCAATGATCAATGATTTGCTAAAGCTCAAAGTTGCAGCTAGTGTTGTGCCAGAACAGTTTGTAGGCCGAGAGCAAGAGTTCTGTGACGAGTGGTGAAGAGTGTTCGGTCTGGAGATCACCCCTCAAGAGTTGCAGCCAGATGAAGCGAATAGATTTTCAGCCAAGATCAGCCTCAACAGCACATGTCATAGGCAGTGTTCCCTTCCCCTTCACACACAACTCATTTCAGGGGGAAAGCTGTGCGAGAAGGTGGCTCGGGACACTCAAGATTTCATGAATGTCAAACAATTTGAACGATTGGCAGAAGACAGCAGTATGGTCATCAAGTCAGCTACACTTGTCGGCAACTTCGGACTGATGCTTGTTCGCCGTGCCCCCAGGACTGAATGCGTTCACTCGGGGCGTTACTCGCAGCTTCCCATCGCAATTTATATCACAGCACTTTCCAGGCTGATGATTTTCAAACTCGCAGAGAGGGTTGCTGACAGCTGCGCATACATTGATACCGGTCAGAAGGCCGTCGGAATTGAGGGGTTAGGGGCCCGTCGAAGGACGGGAGGGGCGACACGAAGGTGTCGGTGGGGGAGGGGTGGGGGCCAGGGGCGCGCGCCCGTTCCCTCCCTTCCCCCTCATCGTTAGACGATGCCCTTGACGCTTAGAGCGTCTCCCCCAAGCCTTAGAGGCTTGCCTTCAACCCACTGTAGGCCCCTTTTGCAGATTCCCTCATCTTTGCAACACCCAAGGATGCCCCCAATCCGTTTGAGGATGAATTCACAGGTTTGAGGGTGGGGGAGTGTGAATGAACAAGAGAGAGTCATTTTAGGTCTGCTCGGAGGCCTGACAGATGAGATTGGAAGAGGACAGAGGATGACAGAGTTCCTGGCTATGGGGCCAAAGAGTTATGCAATTGAGACTACTAACAATGAGACTGGAGAGAAGGAGTACACACTGAAAATGAAAGGCTTCACAATCTCTGGATCATCAGAAGAGTTCGTCACAATGGAGTCTATGCGCAGACTCTTGCAAGCCAAACTGGACGGAAAGGAGGAGACTATTACAGTGACTGCACCCAGAATTAGGAAGAGATCACTGGATGATATGGGACTGCACACCGAAATCGAGAGCAAGAAGATTGGCGTCACATCAACAAAGACTATTCTCGTTCCAGGAGAGGACTGTACCCCAGACACCTCATACCATGTTCCCCATGGATATATCAGAGCATAACCTTTATCGATAAAGCCATTGGCCAGACATCATATTGTACGGGCACACAAGAGTATGTATGAGTGGCGAGTATGTAGTGTCCAGTATGTATGTAGTGTCGAGTATGTAGTAGTGTCGAGTATGAATGGGACGAGATCAGAAGAAGTCGAGGGGGATGGGGTCGTACTTCTTCTCAGAACATCTTCGACGAGAGATCTGCAAGTGAAAGAATGAGAGGGATGATGACTCGTGTGCACACACGAACCCGAGGTCTCAGAAGAACTGGAATCGGTGCGGGAGGAGATCGATGAGGCGGCGTTAGACAGACGACTCCCTAAATTATAAGGGAGAGCGTTCAGAAGCTGGCTGATGAATGTAACCGGACTGCTAGATCGAGAGGCCGGCTCGCGCTGTCCCGACTGCATCTGAATTCAAAATCTCTTCTCGTTTCCTCCCTAGTCTACAGTACCCAGGCCTCGAAGTCGTCCTTGCCCTCTTTCATGAGGGAAGCCAGTTCGGCGCCGGCATCATCGAATGGGGGAGGAGGAGGGGGACGTTGAATGCATTCCTACAATGCCGACTATTCACTCAGACACTCCACTATGGGCCTTACAACGTCTTCAGGCAGCATTGGCACCTTGATGCCAAAGGTAGAGACCACGAAGATGGTCTCTTTGGGGACGGCCATTTTGAAGGGTAGTTTGGTGTTTTGGCGACGGACGCACAGACAGACAGACAGATAGACAGACGCACCGACGCCGTGACAGATATTACGCTTTTGTAGATATAAGGTAATAAATGTGGGCATTTGGAATGGCCCCATCAAGGAAACAACTAGGGTTGGCAGTTCGACTATCGTAATCTGATTACAAGTGACTAAATAGTCACTTGACTACTGAGGGAGGATAGTCAGTGATTATATAATCAGTGATTATGAGCGAGGGCATAATCGTTTGACTTTCAATCGAGCGACTATAGTCACTGACTACGCATAATCGTTTGTATTCTCGATAATCGTTCATAGTCGATAATCGTTTGTAATCGTTTCGCTTGCCTCTCCCTCCCCCTACCCTTCCTCCTCTCCCTTCTCTTCTATTAGCGCATCAGCGCTCCCCTTTTTCCTACGGTTTTCAAAAGTTTTTCAGATAATGACATTTTAAAAAACGTACCAATTGTACTTTTTATCATTTCTTCATTTCTAGAGACTCTCTCGATATGGCAAAAGAAAACAGCAGACACGTGAATTGAACCGGGATCAAAAGGTTCGCAGCGCGAGAGCACAACCACTACACTAGACGAGAAGATAGTTCATGCCTCATTCATCAAGTACTTGTTTTACCTACTACTGCCGCTGACTGGCAATAGACAACAACCAGTGTAAGGAAAGCAAATTGAAGAGCATTTCCGTTTCATCTAATTCACTCGGCGCGGTTGCCTTCTCTCCTGCGTCAGACAGCAGCCCTAGTGACTTCTTACTATCTATCTGTTTCTTTATCGATAAAGCTAAATTCACAAGACTTTTCATTATTGTCTCGCAATTACCCTAACCCTAACCCTAAGATCAGGAAAATATTAGTCAGGTCGATACAGTTATTGTTCAGAGAAAGCGCGCAAAAGCTGACTTCTCATTCGAGCTGCTGTCTGACGCATGAGAGAAGACAGAAGCGCCGAGTGAATTAGATGATAGGGAAATGCTCTTCAGTTTGCTTTCCTTACACTGGTTGTTGTCTATTGCCAGTCAGCGGCAGTAGTAGTAAAACAAGTACTTGATGAATGAGGCATGTACTATCTTCTCGTCTAGTGTAGTGGTTGTGCTCTCGCGCTGCGATCCTTTTGATCCCGGTTCAATCCACGTGTCTGCTATTTTCTTTTGCCATTTCGAGAGAGTCTAGAGACGGAAATGGTAAAAAGTACAATTTGTACGTTTTTTTAAAATGTCATTATCTGAAAAACTTTTGAAAATCGTAGGAAAAAGGGGAGCGCTGATGCGCTAATAGAAGGGAAGGGAGAGGAGGAAGGGGAGGGGGAGGGAGAGGCAAGCGAAATGATTACAAACGATTATCGACTATGAACGATTATCGCGACTACAAACGATTATGCGCAGTCAGTGACTATAGTCGCTCGATTGATAGTCAAACGATTATGCCCTCGCTCATGATCACTGATTATATAATCACTTACTATCCTCGCTCCGTTGTCAAGTGATTATGACTATAGTCCAAATAATCGCTCTGCCAACCCTAATGGCAATGGGCACAAAAAGCCTGTAAGAGGAGAGTGCGGATGGGGGTAAGGTGAAAGTCTCCTATGTTTCTGCAATTGTGAAATTACTGCATCAAGCCTCGAATACCGAAGATTAAGAAATGCAATATGTATTATATTAGGATTGTTGGGACACACACCGAGATTTGGCGGGCGTCCTTTATAGAATAAACGAGTTGGAACATGAAGGAATTGTTTGTGACTTTTATATACCAATGGTTTGAAAAAAATCGCGAATGTCTTGAAAGGAGGGACGTCAGCTTCCAAGCGAAAGTTAAGCAATCCAACAAATTCTTTGTTCATGTAACGAAAAATTTATCGATTGCAGTTATTCTCATAATCAGGATTTTCACTAGAGTTTCTAAAACGGTAATTTTAATAGTATTTCTCATTTGTGTAATCTCCAAGGAACTGCTGTCTATCTCATGGATAACGACTGCGAGTGAATTTGACGAATGGGGAATGTATAAAATACCCGCTTTTGAGACAGCAATTTACACAGCCTCCACGAGCACTTTCCATCCCTTCACTATCACCCCGCTGGTCGGTCTCCAGGACAGGCGGAGTAGGTTTTTACTGGCTGCATACTTGTTGCCGGAGAGATTGGAGCCGCTCAACCTGAAAAATCCAGCATCCCATCGACAAGGGAGTGTCATGGAGGGGAAGAGAAAGGAGACTCTATGGAGTCCATAGTATGGACTCATCCCTACTCTCCCCCAATCTCCGCTCGGCTCCCGGTGCGAATATGCCACATCGAATGATTATTGTAGGTGATGTTTGAACGTTATTATGTGTTGTGACAGGATGAACTACTGTAGGAATTTGTTATACAGTATGGAATGTATTTGTGGATGGTTGAACCCCCTTTCCCCCATCAGTGCCCCTTCTGCTTGAATTATGATCGTGATGGAAATGAGTCATACGAATACTATTTTTTAAAGATTGTTTTCTGTTTTGAAAACTCGCTTACGATGCGATTTCGCTGTTTCCCAGCGAACCATTGAACACGTGCAGGAAAT